>LPNX010493661.1:6275-53230 GCA_001517045.1 Pseudotsuga menziesii | reverse complement strand
AATGTATATTATTATTTATTGTAATGCACTAAGATGAAATTTGCATTGATTAAATATTTTAAACACCTAATAAATCAACATGATGGTTTTGATGTACTATGATGATTTTTTTTAATGTATATTATTATTTAATGTAATGCATTAAGATGAAATTTGCATTGATTAAATATTTTAAACACCTAATAAATCAACATGATGGTTTTGATGGGGTACTTAATTGAACAAGTAAAATGATTTGATGACTATATTTGTTTTCAATATTACCAACCTTATGTTATATGTTGTTATTGTAGTCATTTGGTCATAGTATTTTAGTTATGCTTGATGAAAGTAAGAAGTGGAAAAAACCCCAAGAAGTGGTAATGAAAATTGTTGATAAAAGATTAGGAAACAATTTTTTAAGATTTTATACTAACACATTTCATTAAGATGGATTTATTTTTAAACCGAAAGGAGTAGTGATTGTATTAAAGGAATGTTATGGACATACCAGATGTTGAATTAATACAAAAAAAAAATTATAGATACTAACTCTTAGGATTCAAGATTCATGAAATTTTCAAAAAATCACTTACTTTTTGGGATATTCTAATAGTGCTTTCAACATAATTGAAGAGTTTACTATTATATATCTTAATGAACTACACTAAAAAAACTATCTTGCATTACATAAAGAAACCTAGATTTTTAAAATAAAAAATGATCACTAAGTTCTTCTTGGTAGATGTCCTCATGAAGGTTAAGGCCCATTTTTTTAATATGCATTTTCTCCCCTAACTTGTTGAATTATATCCTTATTTTTAATCAATACTATAAATTACCTAATCAATACCATTGGGAAGGAAACTAAAGAACATGACTATTAAGATATTCTTGGTTGATGTCCACCTGAATGCTAAGGCCTATGTAAGTTTTTTAATATGAGTTTTAACCCTCAGCCAATGGAATTACATCCTCATTTTTAATCACTACTCTAAATTACACAATTAAAACCATTGGGAAATAAGTTAAGGAGTGGAAATTATTTGCAAGATCTATAATTAATTTGCATTACATGTTGTTATCTACTACAAAATTATGCTTCTCTTTATTGTCCACTTTTATTGTCAATTTTATATTCTTGACTTCTTGGGAAACTAGTTGTGGGATTATTCAGTCACTCGTTTTATTCTAAAGTAGGTTGAATGTCATGCACCTAAAATTAGTAATTTATTATTAAAATTATGTTGAGATATTTTATTTATTATTCTAAATATCTTTTACAGAAATTCAAAAATAAAACAAATGTAACGAATTATTCTTTTATTATTAAAAGATATTGAAGGGGATAGAAGTAGATTAGTTGTTGAAGACTATTTGCTGACCCACAAGAGGAAAACACAAGTGGTTGTAATGTCCTCTTCTAATTAAGCACCAAAAACACCCACTAACCTATTTAATTCCCATAGGTTCAAGCGGGTATTGCATGAAAAGGGAATTGACCGATACCTAGAGCAGAAAAGAGAATTCATTCAGTATTAAGTCATTAGTATGGTAAAGAAATCCTTATTTATTCAGGCTTAAAGTCAACAAGAAATTAGAATTGCATGCATGCAAAAATTAAAGCGTGAACCCTAAAAGTGACATGCAAAACCTAAAATACTTGCTAAGGTATACAAGAAGTGTCATTGAGCCAAAAGGATTACCTATGATTATTATTATTGAGTTTGGTTTTTAGAGTAGTAGCAGCAGGAATCGGAACAGCAAGTTGGGGTTGGAGACGATGGTATTCAGCTAACAAGGGGTTTCGGCTGCAAAATCTATCTTCCCTAATCACTTTAGGATAGATCATCTAGGTATATCATGAGTTATTTATCATATTCATTATTCTTCAGCAATCTAGTATACAGAGAGAGATTTATTGCAGGTTTCATTTTGCAGCTGGGGTATAGCTAGAAATCTTTAGAGTAATTCGATGGGACCATGAATCTTAGTTTTCTTCCCACATGGAATCAATATCCTTCTCATCATACTCTCTACACTCTAGTGGGTGATTATTGGTTCATTGTTTGCATATACGAAGCAGCCAGTAGCATATTCGTGGAAGAAGGGAGACGTTGCCATCCAAAACATATGAATTCGCTAGGTGCCTTAAGGGAAGCATAAAATATGCATGTGTATTTCTACCTTTTAGGGAGTCCTAAACCATCACTCCTACAAAGTTTCAATAGTAACTGAATACTCCTCCCTCAAAAACGTCAATATCATCAAAAGGAGGGAACTCTTGTATCTAGGCGTCAACTTCAGGAAAGGAGCACTATTATCTTATCTTTCCAGCATAACCTACATGCATCTTATCTATTGGCGGGTTATCAACAATATTATCAGTGGTATGTGTACATCTTCTTCCTAAAAGTCTTTTCCCTATTATCTATCCAGATTAGTTGTTTTTTTGGGCCATTTGGCACGACACTTTTTGCATGCACATTTTATTCATCTTTCTAGCACATCTGGAGTGTCTGAACAACAAACATAGTAGCAAAGTACAATAGAATATAGGTTGGGATATTATAGTGGTATCAGAGCATGTTCCTTTCCAGCTGTGGGTTTGAACATGAAAAGTAAATGAATCTGGAAGAATATACTTTTGTAAATTATATAAGGAGGAAGAGTAGATACACTGAGGAGCAAGAATTTGACGATATTTAGTTAGAGGATACAAATTTAGACATGGACCAAACAAGAGTACACTCTGATAGAGGAAAAGGAACAGGGGAAGAGGAAGACAGGTTGGAATTTTGTAACTTAGTCAGTGCATTTAATGACCTAGCTAAAGGGAAGAAAGAAGTATTGCATGACATAAACAAAGCCATAGTAGCATACCTCTTTCACCAGTGGATAGAGGATCTACTAGTAGTAGTGGGAAACATGTATACACTAATATGAAAAACACTCCTCACATATACAACAAACCATACAGACCAACTATGCCTCACTTTCTGGAGAATGTCGTGGCAGGACCAGTCATGCCAACAGAACCAAGTGAACCATTTGGGGCTTATGTATAGGAGTACATGGATTTGGGAGATGTGTTCCATTCAGCTATGTCATTCTCATACTTTTTCAATATGAAAAGAAGGAACCGGCCAAGGAATTTTAACAGAGGGTTTACCCAGAACTATGAATTGCAGAAGACTATGGGCAGGTTGACCAATCCTAATTTTGAAGGGACTCTCTAGTGTTCAGCAAGAATATGGGTCCAGAAGTTGGATACTTACTTCCAGCTTAACCTTGTGATGGAGACAGATTCCATTAAATTGGATACCTTAAATATGGATGGAGAGGCCCGTGAGTGGTGGTATCATGGGTTAGTGACGCTGGGTCACAACACCAACAGTGCTTACAGTGATTTCACACAGAGGCTCATGGAGCGGTTTGACAAAATGGACCTAAAGATACATTTTGAAGAGTTATAACAACTCAATCATACGGGAATTTTCAAGGCCTTCATCTCATAGTTTTAGAGATTAGTCGTTATGGTAATATATTTTTCCAAGAGCAGGCTAGTTATGTTATTTACAAAAGCTTTGACATAACCTTTACGTGGGTAGGTGAAATCCTACAAGCCATCCATTCTATAGGATGTGATCAACTGAACCCGATATCTACAAGATTCAATCCCTAAGAACAGGTTTCCCACTAAAAAAACTCTCCCAATAAAAGACAAGGAGAATAAACCTTTTCAATAGGAATGGCTAAAGAAAACTTGGTTGGAGGACGACACGATGAAGGATTTGAGAAGGAAAAAATTGTGTTTCACTTGTTAGGAACCATGGATTCCAGGTCACAGGTGTGTAGGGATAGCAAAGTCCCACTATATATAAGTCTATTCAAACACTTAAGGGGATGAATCGGAACAAGAAACAGTTGAGGAATTGAGGGAAGCAGAGGAGGAGTTACTTCAAAGAGAATCGCCAAGGGGATTCATTGCTATGTTATCCAGAGTACCTAGGTTTCATACTTTCAGGGTCAGGGGAGTAGTACAGGGATACAAGGTAGGTTTGTTAATTTATGGTAACCCACAACTTCATTAATGCAACATGGGTGGATAAGCAGGTTATTCATACAGAGAAATTTGAAGGATTCACCATAGCAGTAGCAAGTAATAATAGCACGGAATGCAACCATTGAATTCCCAAACTAAATTCCACACTAGGGAACTACAATGTGACCGACTCATTTTATGTGGTGAATGTAGCTGATAAAAATGTACAGTATTAGGGGTTCAATGGCTTTACTCTGTAGGGAAATATACTACGAATTACAAGGAAATGGAAATGGAATTCCAAGGACAGGATGGAAAATGGGTAGGCTTGAGGGGAATGAACACTTATCCCCCAAACCAATATCATCACAAATAATGGAGGTTGTACTCATACAGGGAGACATAGAATGGCCAACTGAATGCTTTGTTACTTTTTGGAAACTGCCAGATAAAAACACCCAACATCCAACTGATATACAGGAATTATTATAGAAACATGAGAAGGTATTCACAAATCTTCCAACATGTGACCTCCATACAGAGGGTTTGAGCACATTATTAAGTTAGAGGAGGGGACACAGGAATTCATCACCACTACATAAAGGCATCCCACAAGGTACAAACATGTGATAGAGAAAACAATAAAGGAATTGTTGGAACTAGGTTACATCCATCCAAGTTATAGTCCATTTGCATTATCGGTGGTTTTTGTAAAAAATAAATATGGCACCTTACAAATGTGTATTGATTACAGAGCCCTCAATAAGAAAACCATAAAAAACCACGTATCCCATCCTTGAGATTGATGAATTAATGGATGAGTTATAGGGGGGGGGAATACTTTTCAAAAATTGATCTTCGATCAAGGTATCATCAGATCTGAGTAAGGGATAAATGTATTTCAAAAAAATCCTTTCATTTCCACTATGGTCATTATGAGTTCTTAGTCATGCCTTTTGGACTCACCAATGCCTCGACAAATTTCCAATATTGCATGAACCACGCTTTCAAGGCTCAGTTGCAGAAATATATACTTGTTCTCTTTGATGACATTTTCATTTACAGTAAAACTTGGGAGGAGCATTTGAGACACCTGGATGAGGTACTGGGAATTCTGGAAGAATGGTCTCTTTATTCAAAAATGTATAAATGTGAGTTTGGTATGCATGAGATGTTATATCTAAGGCATATAATAAGCGCATATGGAGTACAGGTTCACATGGAAAATATTAGAGCTATCTTGGATTGGCCTATACCAAAAAAATGTAACAGAACTAAAGGGATGTTTAGGCCTTTGCACATATTACAGGAGATACATAAAGGGGTTTTCTCAATTTACCTAACCACTCACTAGTATTACAAATAAAGGGGCATTCAACTCGACTGAAGGAGCACAATAGACCTTTCAAAACATGACAAAAAATCATGATTTCTTGTCCAATTTTGACACTACCATATTTCTCATAGCCATTTATATTTGAGTGTGATACTTTAGGAGAGGGACTAGGGGTGGTATTGATGCCAAACCATCATCTGATTGCATTTGAGAGACGGAAGCTTAAATATTATGAATGACACTTCTCTATATATGATAAGGAAATGATAGAAATATTACATGCCTTAACAAAATTCAGATAGTATTTGGTAGAAAGTAGGTTTAAAATTAAGACATATCACAAAATCCTCAAATACTTCTTAGAGAAGAAAGAGTTGAATGAGCTTCAACAAAAATGGGTCATCAAGGTACATGCATATCACTTTCAAATACAATTTGTTAAGTGATAGAACAATGTTAAAGCTGATGCTTTATCAAGGCAAACACCCTCATTATCACTCATGAGTATATCTATTAATTGGAGATCTCTCCTCCTAGTTGAATATTCCAAAAATAAATTTGCTTGTGAATTGTTAGATGGATAAATACAGGATGACAAGTACAGGGTAATCCACGACATCATTTACTACAAGAATCGGATATACCTCATTCCAAATTCAACTTTAAAGAGAAATAGTATACAGACATCGCATGATTCACCACTATTAGGGCATCAGGGGTTCTTGAAAACTTACAGACATATTAGAGAGAGGTTCCCATGGAAAGGACTCAAGGGGGATGTAACATAGCATGTCTGAGAATGTAGAATATACCCACAGAATAAAATCGAACACACTCATCCGGTAGGATTGCTTCAGCCATTACCGATAGAATTCATTACGGGTTTACCCAAGGTACAGGGACGATATTGCTTATACATGGTAGTATATCGGTTGAAAAACATTTCCCACTTCTTTTCTATTTCGTCTAACTATTCAGCATCACAGGTAGCAGACTTATTTTTCAGAGAATTTTTTAGACTCCATGGACTAGCTAAAACCATTGTCAGTGATTGTGATAGTAAATTCATCAGTAACAACAGGCATTAAGTGATTGGAATTTTGTAACTTAGTTAGTGCTTTAAATGACCTAGATAAAGGGAAGAAAGAAGTATTGCATGACATAAATAGGGCCATAGCAGCATACCTCTTTCACCAGTGGATAGAGGATCTACTAGTAGTAGTGGGAAACATGTATACACTAATATGCAAAACACTTCTCACATATACAACAAACCATACAAACCAACTATGCCTCACTTTCTGGAGAATGTCGTGGCAGGACCAGTCATTCTAGCAAAACCAAGTGAACCATTTGGGGCTTATTTACAGGAATACATGGATTTGGGAGATGTGTTCCATTCAGCTATGTCATTCTCATACTTCTACAATATGAAAAGAAGGAACCGGCCAAGGAATTTTAATAGAGGGTTTACCCAGAACTATGAATTGCAAAAGACTATGGGCAGGTTGACCAATCCTAATTCTGAAGGGACTCTCTAGTGTTCAGCAAGAATATGGGTCCAAAAGTTGGATACTTACTTCCAACTCAACCCTATGATGGACACAAATTCCATTAAATTGGCTACCTTAAATATGGATGGAAAGGCTCATGAGTGGTGGTATCATGGGTTAGTAACATTGGGTCACAATACTAGTAGTGCTTACAATGATTTCACACGGAGGCTCATGGAGTGGTTTGACAAAATGGACCCGAAGATACATTTTAGAGAGTTATAACAACTCAAACATACGAGAATTGTCGAGGTTTTCATCTCATAGTTTTAGAGAGTAGTCGTTATGGCAATAGATTTTTCCAAGAGCAGGATAGTTATTTTATTTACAAAAGCTTTGACATAAGCTTTACGTGGGTAGGTGAAATCCTACAAGCCATCCACTCTACAGGATGCAATCAACAGAAATCGATATCTACAAGATTCAATCCCTAAGAATAGGTTTCCCACTAAAAAAAATATCCCAATAAAAGACAAGGACAATAAACCTTTTCAATAGGAATGGCCAAAGAAAACTTCGTTGGAAGATGACACGATGAAGGATTTGAGAAGGAAAAAATTGTGTTTCACTTGTCAGGAACCATGGATTCTAGGTCACAGGTGTGCAGGGACAGCAAAGTCCCACTATATATAAGTCTATTCAAACACTGAAGTGGATGAATTAGAACAGGAAACCATTCAGGAATAGAGGGAAGCAGAGGAGGAGTCACTCCAAAGAGAATCACTAAGGGGATTCATTGCTACATTATCTAGAGTACCTAGGTTTCATACTTTCAGGATCAAGGGAGTAGTGTGGGAGTAGTATAGGGACACGGGGTAGGTTTTTTAATTTATGGGAACCCACAAATTCATTAATGCAACATGGGTGGCTAAGTGGAGTATTCATACAGAGAAATTTGAAGGATTCACCATAGCAGTAGCAGGTAATAATAGCATGGAATGTAACCATTGAATTTCCAAACTAAATGCCACACTAGGGAACTACAATATGACTGACTCATTTTATATGGTGAATGTAGCTGATAAAAATGTAGAGTATTAGGGGTTCAATGGCTTTACTCTATAGGGAATGTCAAAACCCCAAATTTTCATAAAAAATTAAAATTTTAAAAATACATAAAATGCTGAGAATGCGGTTTGTTAACAACTAACAGTTATCTATAAAAGAATTGGTTACCAGATTAGTTAATACATAATCTTAATTAAGTAACTTAGCATTCTACTTTTTGATACAAGGTTAGGTTTATTTTGTGCAATAATTTAACTTTCAGTTTGCTGATGAGTTTTTAATTTGCGACAAGTAGGTGGAACTGTCTTGGATTCTAGGGCTTACTTAGCATTTAATCTAACGCAGAAAGCTTACTTGTCCTTACAGGTTTTTACAGGTATGAATGATCGAGTAATACCTTTAATTCCATAAAGCATCTAGCTATATTTCTAATTGCAAAATAAAAAGCTTGGTAAATAAGCTGTTACAATCAATCTACTTCTATGAGGTAAAACAAGTAGTTTTGTTTCCTTCAATTATTTTTGTCAACGATATACATGTAGAAGAGTTTCTTTCTTAAATGTAAATACCAACAGTAAATTACTTTCCCTAGTTCACAACTTGTGATCTTTGTCGTAAGTTATTTTCAAATAGAGTGCATAACCTGTAATGCTATAATGATTGCTCTAACAGTAATATACATTATCAACTTATAATATCAGTATGACCAACTGCTCATTCTTCGTCTTCAATAATGAAGATTACTACCTAAGGTTCTAAACATTATAGTGAACATAAAGTCCTAAGGACTTAGAATCAAATGGAATTGTTCCACTTCAGTTTCTTATTTTATTTTTATAATAGTTCTCTTGAATTAAGCCTCTAACCACAAGAGTTAACTTAGGTCAATTCTTCAAGAGAGATTGATTTATTACCTCATGCAAGTACTAGACAGTTCTAAAAGATTATGTTACTAATCAAAAACATGGAGAAGCTAATAGTACTTATCGTGATTGAGTAAATAACCAAAAGTTAGTAGCTTCATTGATATGAGCTATATAAATAATTCATAGACAACATCCTAGTGTTTTCCACCCACTGAAAATGATATTTTTCTATGATACTCCCCAATACACACATGAACTATCTTGTTTATAAAACATCCATGTTTACCAATAATTCTGGTTATAAACAAATAAGATTTATAAAGTTCATGATCCTATTTAAAACTATGTTCTATAAAATTATCAAATTATAACTTAAACGTTGGTGGCAACAACATTATATATGCAAAGTCTATTAGGAATACTTTATTAACATCATAGTTTGGCTAGGTGATGAGATAGCCTTTTAATTAGTATTTCCCAAGTATCATAAGATTTACTTCATAAACTTAGTTTCGATAGCTCAAGGCTTATCAACATTTGTAACTATACTATTGATGTTATGAATAAATGGATAAATCATTAGCTTCCATGCATAAAATATCTTGGGCAAGAATCTATGTTATGGGGTTGCATTGATTTTATGATCAACGAAAATCTTAATATGAAAAACATATCAATTTAAAAAGTTTACATTATAACTTGTTATGGAGAAGGGATGAGATGTTTGTACACTTCATCGATTGGTTTATGTGTATTGTTTTGTATATAAAAGACTTTGAATTCACCATTGTTTTGAACTAAATGATGGCTATATGATAACCTTGTAAATGATGCGAGGTTCATGGTTTAAGCCCATGCAACCGTAGGTTGACCTCCATGATAACATGGAACCTTTGAATGATTATAATACTATATGGAAGTTCATTGAATTATGTTTTAAATTATTGTGAATCATTTGGCATGCAGGGACTATAGAGTCGAACCATTGCATGGTTAAATAATTTACAAGGCCACGTGTTTCCTTCTTGGCCAAGAGTTGAAAGTATAAGGGTTGGTGTAACCCTAGACTTTGTCACTCTCCTCCATAGATTTTGGGCCTTCGGGCTGCTCTACAACTGTGTCCATGGCCGCCATGCTTACCCTACTGTGAACTTAACTAGCTCCCATACTGGTCTACAATGTTCAGTTGTCTTCTTCGTGCTCAAAACCTCGCTTACACTGTGAGTTTAACCTTGCAATAATTTGTTGAGGGCCGTGGCTTTAAGTTTATAGCCTAGCCTGTGAGTAGATTTTGGTTCGTTCCTCCATGGCCTACCTGTTGGGATCATTTAAAGGAGTTCTTACTTCTGTTACAGCTATGTCTTTGTCCTAGGGTTTTTGAGAGCGTGGTTCTCATGCTTCGCATTTTTGGTGACAGTTCAAGCTTCACCATCCGCTTCTTGCTTGGCCATTGCCCCACTTTCTTCTTGTTGCTTCTAGAAGTGGTTTGTGCATGCATATAAACATCTCTGTCATAGGAGAGATGAAGGGTTGGCTCCTTGTCTCGCTAGTGGCGACGCTCCTCTTTCTCGGTGGCTACATTACCTTCGCTTTTAGGTAAGAAAATTTCTTATTAAACAGTTCTTTAACTTGTTCTTAATTCAGTTATAATATAATGCATAATTTTAATATCATGGGTTATCCTTGCAGGAGACAGTTTACAACTCTCTTTGCAGTTGATACAACATGTAAGGTCAGTTTCTTGGTTATAGGTAAGCCCTAGTCAACCCATGGCAGTCCATGCTAGTTCAGTTCTATATGGAACGGTTTCGAACGGAAGTTACGACCTACAATTTACCCTTCATGGGTTATTATTTATTGGTTTACTTGCTTAGTTTTTACCAACCCTTGTTCTTAGCAAGGTTCTCCGGCTTATGCCGTGACTTGTAAATTTTGTTTTTACTTGTTTTGTGTACAGCTATGTAAAAATATTTGTGGCATGTCAATCCATTCTCTGTTTAAACTTTAAGTATAGAGAGTTAACTATCCTAAGCTCGAACTCGGTTATTTTTATGCTCTTACTGTAATTTTGTGTACTAGGGTTTTTACCCTTGTTTGACTGTGTAAGAAAATATTTACTTGTTATATTTATCTTGCATTAAATTGTATTAATACATCCTATTCTGTTATGTCTTTCTATTATAATACTTTGTTTATAGACTCGGATATTCGAGCAAGGTTTAATCCTGTTGGTGACCTGTGTATAAAATAATTTCTTTAATTATTCTCTACATTTTAGTTCAATAATAAATGTTAAATTTATTGTTTGTTACAGGTATATAGTTGTTATAGTTTCAATGTTATCTTTCTCTGTCCTTATAGGACTGTAATAACATCTTATAGTTTGAAAGTTTAGAATACTAAATAATCCAAATATTTGGATTATTGCTTATCTAATTATTAATTATATTGTTATTACTATGAATTACAATGTTAATACTATAAATTATAATGTTTAATACTATAAGGGTTTTGACCCTGTACTTTCTTTTATAATTAATCTTTTGTTTAGTTTATTTAAATGAATTTGTTAATTTATACCATTGCATTCAGTCCATTTTATTTTAATAAGTACATAGATAGGTTTTGTTATTATTTCCTTATTACAATATTATAATTGCCGTAGTTAATTTATTTACAAAAAGAGCTATACTAGAATTACCCTACTTGCAGAGTGAACATTTGTAGATATAGTTAAGCAGTATGAACAATAAAATAAACTATGTAAAATAACTTGGTTCTTTCTTCACAGAAATAAATGAGTGTTTACCTAAGTTAATTCTTTTACCTATGTTACAGGTTAGTAGTATCATTTTACAAATACAGTTTTGAATAAGATAATAACCTATTTACAGTAATCAACTTGTTAAAAGAAATAAACCTGTTGTCTATAAAGTATTATGAATACTTCTTGGCTAGCATTCTTAATACCACAATCTGGTTTAAAACAATAAAATTAATTAGACATATTAGTATTATTTCTTGAAAACATCTATATACAGAAATAAATTATTCCATCGTTCTGAAATACAAAATAACTCTTTTTAGTCCATATTTCTATCATATCTTCATCTATTTTAAACACATACTTGTGCTAGAGTACAGTCTGATTCATTCCAGACGGGGAAAAACACAGGTAGGATTATCTCATCCAATTACATATTCAACATTCAACAACTAAAAGATTATAAACTCTAACAGTTCACTACATAACATGTAAATCATTCATTATTCATTCATTCTCAGATATAAACTTTTAACACATCAAATAAAAGATTGTATAACCTGTTTAAAGCTAGATGACAACATCGTTGGCAAAACGTTTCTCCCTACCAACTCTTGGAGAGCGCTCAAACATCATCTTCGCAGTACCCCCGAGCCTGTTCCTGGTCTCCTTGGTTGAGAACTGGTGGAGAAAACAACAAGATACTAGTCCAATGACTCAGTACTAACTCTGCACTCAGCAGCCAGATCCTTCAACTGAAAAGCTATACTAGATCACTTCTACAGTTTTACCTCTCAAACACCTTCCACAAATTCCCTTCCCAATGAAATCCTCTAAAGTACATTCACCTGAATGATTCTCTTCTTGGAATGAGCAGCCTCAGCTCTCTTCAATGGGCATTTTTATTAAGAGTTCCTAGGTCTTTTTGGATCAGTTGTCATTAATTGAGCCATCTGCTCTGATCCCACTTTCTTGGGGGATCATGACCCCAAATGTAGGGAGGTTGCCACCTGCAACATTAGAAGTGTTTGAGGATGATTCCACTTGTCTATTTGCTCTCCACCTAGTCTCCTCCACCAACTTGACCCGTAAACACTCTTTTAATAACTCTCCCAAGTTGTTGTCTCCACTTTTTATTTATTTATAATTAAAATATTCATAATTACATTCAACATCCTTGACTCTGCTGAGTCATCAATTACAACTTAGCATAAAAGTTAACATATTGTCTTGAAATAAAATCAAATATGATAATATTATTTTTGCAAAATTGGGGCATGTGACATACACACCACCTTAGAATATAACATCGTCCTCGATGTTTTTTATTCTTCATCCTCAGAATTCCCCTGGAACAGAATTGAATATGCATCTTGCATTTTACTTTCCGATTTCCAAGTGGCTTCTTTTGGACTAAGGTGCTTCCATTGCACCTTTACCTGTCCAATGGTGTGGTTCCGAAGTGTAATCTCCCTCCTCTTGAGGATACAGTCTGGTTCCACCAAAAAGTCTCCTTGTGGTTCCACCTGTACATCATTCCAATTAACCACATGAGTAGCATCATGAACATATTTCTTTAAAATGGAAATGTGATAAACATTATGTACTCTTAAGTTGGGTGGTAATTCTAATTGATAAGCTCCTTGTCCAATCCTAGACAAAATTTCAAATGGGCCATGGTAACGAGGTGCCAATTTTGCACAACTCCCCAATCTCAGAGAGCTCTTTTTGGGCCTTACCTTGATGAACACATGTTCACCTACCTGAAACTCCTTTGGAGTTATTTTTAAGTCTGTTTGACTTTTCTACCGATCTTGTGCCACTTTCAGATTTCCTTGCACTTGTTTTACAATTTCTTCCATTTTTTTTAACAGTTCTGGACCTAATACTAATCTATCTACTGGATCACTCCAAGAGATAGGAGTATTATATTTTTGTCCATATAAAATTTCAAAAGGACTAAATCCGGCTGATGTCTAATAATTATTATTATAATAAAATTCTACCAGATGTAAATAGTCCTCCCATTTACTTAGCTGGTCTTTCACATACATTCTTAATAGATCTTCCAGTACTTGGTTTACCCTTTCCATTTGTCCATCTGTTTGAGGATGGAAAGAAGTACTGAAATATAATGTAGTGTTTAACCCTTTAAACAAAGACTTCCAAAAGTTTCCTGTAAACTTAGGATCTCTATCTGAGATTATGACTTTCGGTACTCCATGCAATCGGAAAATTTGTTTTAGAAAAATATCAGCTATGTTTACAGCTTTATAAGTAGTTTTAACAAGTATAAAGTGAGTTGCTTTGCTTAAATTATCAACTACTACCATGATAGAATCATTCTAATTTTTATTTCTAGGCAGACCGGTAATAAAATCTAGACTAATTATCTCCCATTTCTAGCTAGGGATAGGTAATGGTTGAAGCAAACCAGCTAGGTGTTGATGTTCATTTTTTACCTGTTGACATTCCAAACACCTAGTAATATATTCTGCTAATTCATTTTTCATATTTGGCCAGAAATACTCTTTTCTTAACATGGTTATAGTCTTTTGATAACTTCGATGACCTGAATATGGTGTTTTATGAATTTCATCCAGAATTAACAGCTTAAATTTGGGTACGTTAGGTACATACAATCTATCTTTATATAGTAAAAATTCTTTTTCATTTAAACTGTAACCTTTAATTAAGTTTTCTGTTGGATTTTCTTTAGCTTTAGCTTGCAAATTCTGATAAATTTCATCTTGTTCTATTCCTTATTTAAGCTGTTCATCTAAGTTTGAAACATAAGTGCTGATAGCTGATGCAAAATTCAGCCTTGCATTCCTACTTAATGCATCGACAACTTTATTTTCTTTACCTTTTATATGCTGAATTTCAAAATCATACTTGCTTAAGAAAGCTAACCACCTAGCTTGTCTAGCATTTAGATTAGGTTGATCTAACAGATACTTCAATCCTTTATTATCAGTAATTAAAATAAATTTCCTGCCAATTAGATGATGTCGCCACATTTTTAAGGCGTGTATTACAGCTGCTAATTCCAGATCATATGTTGCATAATTCTTTTCATGAACTTTTAACTTTCTAGACTCATAGGCAATAACATGCCCTTCTTGAGACAGAACACCGCCTAATCCATCATTGCAGGCGTCAGTGCACACTACAAATTATTTCTTAGGATCTTCTATTCTTAAAATAGGTGCGCTGGTTAATAAATCTTTTAAATTTTTAAATCTTTCTTCACATTTTTTATTCCAGTCAAACTTCTTTCCTTTATTCTGCAAGGAAGTTATCGGATTTGCTATCCTCGAAAAACCTTGAATGAACCTCCGGTAGTAACTGGTAATGCCCATGAAAGATCGAACATCCGTCACATCCTTAGGAACCAGCCAATCTTCAATTGCCCTTATCTTTTCAGGATCTATGGAAATTCCTTCCTTGGTCACTACATGACCTAAATACTGAATCTTATCCTTGAAGAAATCACATTTACTAAACTTTGCGAAGAGTTGATGATCTCGCAACTCCTACAAAACAATTTTTAGATGTTCTTTATGTTCTTCTTCAGGTTTTGAAGAGATTAGAATGTCGTCAATAAATACGACCACAAACTTATCTAAATACGTATGCATAACATTATTCATTAAACACATGAAGACAACTGGGGCATTAGTAAGACCGAATGACATTACGGCAAATTCGTAATGATCATATGTAGTTCTGAAAGCTATCTTAAAGATGTCTTCATCTTTAATCCTTACTTGATGATATCCAGACCTTAAATCTATTTTCGAAAACATCGTGGCTCCACATAGTTGATCAAACAGATCATCTATGCGAGGTAACGGATATCGATTTTTGATGGTCATCTTGTTTAACTGACGGTAATCTATGCAAAGTCGCATAGTTTCGTCCTTCTTCTTGACGAAGATGACAGGTGCCCCCCAGGGAGATACACTTGGTCGAATATACTTTTTATCAATTAATTCTTTTAATTAATATTTTAATTCATTAATTTCAAGTATGTTCATTCAATAAGGGGCCTTTGAGCTAGGTACTGCACTTGGTACCAGTTCAATGGTCAAATCCAATTCCCTTTTCGGAGGTAATCCCAGAATCTCTTTTGGGAATACATCAACATTTTCTCTTAAGACTGGTATGTCTTCTAGTTTTAACTTATCTATTTTATTTAAAATTTCCTCATCAGTTATTGTCACTGCATAATCTTTACATCCCTTTCTAACAACTCTCTTAAGTTGTAGGGCGGAAATCTGCCTTATGGTGGTTTTCTAGGTATTCCTTTAACACTTACTGGTTTTTAATCATTGTTTAAGCATGTGAAGGTTTTATCATAACAGTTTAGAATTACTCTGTGTTGTTCTAACCAGTCCATACCAATCAGCAAATCATAAGAACTAAGAGGCAAAACATTAAGTTTAACAACAGTTTCAAATTCATCCATAACTATTGCACATTCTTTCACAAAACAAGTCACTTTTCTTTTAGCACCAGTGGCTAACTGAACTAACCATGAATTCTTAAAAGTTTCAACAGATAACTTACATTTTTCTACTATTTGAGGTGCAATATAACTGAGACTAGCTCCTGGATCAATCAAAATAGTTATATGGATCTGATTTATCATACCTTCTACTTCCACCATGGAAGTCTGATATTCAGCATGTCGATTCTCCAAGGCTGCATTGATTCTAGGCATGCTCCTTTCTAGCTCCCCAATGGTCATCTCCTCCTGTATAGTATGTATGTTGTTACCAGTATTTTTCTGGTTTGGATAGAATGAAGCATATTGTGGGCCATTACACTCCCAGCACTTGATAGGCTCTTTGCGCTCAAAATTCTTGGTAAAGTTTCCATGATTATTTGGAAAATCCTTACCTTTAGAATTATTTTGGTTGTTGGGTGTATTGTTCTTATTTCCTTGGAAGTTCTTGTTATTAGGATAATTTTTGTCCTTATTGCTCTTAAAATTTCTGTTAGGCACAAAATCCTTCTTCTTTTGTTCAAACTGATTATTATTTTTCTTAGCTTTCCAATTGGCCAAGCTTTCTTTCTTCCAATTTTGCTCAAAATAGAAGTCAGCTTTTCTCTTAGCTTCTTCCAAGGTATTTGGGTTTCATATTCAATTTTATCTTTAATATGATAAGGGAGACAGCTAAGTAATTATTGTACCTTTGGTTTCTCATCTACAAGGTATGGTACATACCTAAGTAGACTTAAGAACTTGTTGTTCATATCCTTCGTTGTCATTGATCCTAACTTCAACTCATAAAACTCTTTGTCTCTCTCCTCATAATATTGCTCAGAGAGGAATTTCTTTTTGAAATACTTCTTAAAGGTACTTCAGTTAATATCTTTCTCTTTTATGCCCTTAACTCTTTTCAAGTCCTGCTACTAAATGTCAGCCTTTCCTGAGAGGTTATATATATCCATTCTAGCCTTTAACTGGTTAGAATAATTATATATTTAGAAGTACTTCTTCATCCCAGATAACCAGGATTCAGCTTCCTCCCCCTTCTCAGTCTCTCCATTAAAGGTTGGTGGTTTTATCTTTTTGAATTCCCCAGAAATTTCCTCATAAGGTTTGTATTTTCTCTTTTTAGTGTACAGATTATCATCACTACTGTCACTAGTAGTATGATAGTTTCGTTGTTCATCAAACACTTCACAAGACGAACTACTTTCAGTTTTAGTATGTTTCATCTTTTTATATTTACGTTGATGACTGGAATCTTCTCATTCTGATCTTCTACCCCTACCCTCAGTTTGAAAATTTTCAGTTAGGATCTGATTCAGCTCTTCTTGAGCCCTCAGAATCCTTTCATTTTCTCATTTTACATACTCCATTTCAGTTTTTAAGTCTTTTACAGTTTGTAACAATTCTGAGGAATTGGTAGTTTGTAACAATTCTGAGGAGTTGGTAGTTAAGTCATCTGGTATAGGATCTCTTGGTAAATTTCCTATTTTAGTAACTGGAGATTCCTCCTCTGCATATTCTTCCAGCCTTTCCATAAACTGCTGAGAATGCGGTTTGTTAACAGCTATAAGTTATCTATAAAAGAATTAGTTACCAGATTAGTTAATACATAATCTTAATTAAGTAAATTAGCATTCTACATTTTGATACAAGGCTAGGTTTATTTTGTGCAATAATTTAACTTTCAGTTTGTTGATGAGTTTTTAATTTGCGACAAGTAGGTGGAACTGTCTTGGATTTTGGGGCTTACTTAGCATTTAAGCTAACGCAGAAAGCTTACTTGTCCTTATAGGTTTTTACAGGTATGAAGGATCGAGTAACGCCTTTAATTCCATAAAGCATCCAACTATATTTCTAATTGCAAAATAAAAATCTTGGTAAATAAGCTGTTACAATCAATCTACTTCTATAAGGTAAGACAAGTAGTTTTGTTTCCTTCAATTATTTTTGTCAATGATATACATGTAGAAGAGTTTCTTTCTTAAATGTAAATAGCAACAGTAAATTACTTTCCCTGGTTCACAACTTGTGATCTTTGTCGTAAGTTATTTTCACCTAGAGTGCATAACCTGTAATCCTATAATGATTGTTCTAACAGTAATATACATAATCAACTTATAATAATAGTAAGACCAACTGCTTGTTCTTCATCTTCAGTAATGAATATTATTGCCTAAAGTTCTAAACATTACAATGAACATAAAGTCCTAAGGACTTAGAATCTAGTGGAATTGTTCCACTTCAGTTTCTTGTTTTATTTTTATAATACTTCTCTTGAATTAAGCCTCTAACCACAACAATTAACTTAGGTCAATTTCTTCAAGAGAGATTGATTTATTACCTCATGCAAGTACTAGACAGTTCTAAAAGATTATGTTACTAATAAAAAACATGGAGAAGCTAATAGTACTTACCGTGATTGAGTAAATAAAAAAACGTTAGTAGCTTCGTTGATCTGAGCTATATAAAGAATTCATAGCCAACATCCTAGTATTTGCCACCCACTGAAAACGATATTTTTCTATGATACTCCCCAATACACACATGAACTATCTTGTTTATAAAACATCCATGTTTACCAGTAATTCTGGTTATAAACAAATAAGATTTATAAAGTTCATGGTCCTATTTAAAACTATGTTCTATAAAATTATCAAATTATAACTTAAACGTTGGTGGCAACAATATTAGCTATGCAAAGTCTATTAGGAATACTTTATTAACATCATAGTTTGGCTAGGTGATGATATAGCCTTTTAATTAGTATTTCCCAAGTATCATAAGATTTACTTCATAAACTTAGTTTCGATAGCTCAAGGCTTATCAACATTTGTAACTATACTATTGATGTTATGAATAAATGGATAAATCATTAGCTTCCATGCATAAAATATCTTGGGCAAGAATCTATGTTATAGGGTTGCATTGATTTTATGATCAATGAAAATCTTAATATGAAAAAACATATCAATTTAAAAAGTTTACATTATAACTTGTTATGGAGAAGGGATGAGATGTTAGTGCACTTCATCGATTGGTTTATGTGTATTGTTTTGTATATAAAAGACATTGAAATCACCATCATTTTGAACTAAATGATGGCTATATGATAACCTTGTAAATGATTCGAGGTTCATGGTTTAAGCCCATGCAACCGTAGGTTGACCTCCATGATAACGTGGAACCTTTGTGTAATATCCCTCTCCTATGCCTTGGAATATTTTGTAATTTGCATATTATTGTACTCGTCTCGGTGAGGAGCTCAAGGCCAAGGCCCCACCAAGACAACACCTTGTGGCTTATAAAAGTTAACTATCTAAGTGAAAATACTTAAAAGATGAAATGCAATGACACAACCTAACAAAGGGATAACTAATGGATAAAAAAACTTATCCCAACACAAGACGCCCTAGCAGAATACTCAATCCTAGTAACCTTGATGAGAGGGGTCGAGGGGTTAAACAAAGAACCAAGGAGAAAACAATCCAAAGAATTAGAGACATATATACGGATAGGATAAAAAAAAGTATGATTTATTGAAAAGAATATATATATATATATGAAATGAATTATATTGTGAAAAAATTGGAACAGCATATAGTGAGGAAATATATTTAAAATATATAAGAGAGGCAATAGCTTACATAATATATATATGTGCCTTATTTCATATGGATAACTGTTGTAAGAACGAATACCCATTTTAAATAGAATATGACTCTATCCTCAGTATTGGCCATGAGTTTAGGAGCCTTTACAGGATAGTTAGTCACCGACAGTTATCACATATTCATCATTAAGTTCCCGTTGATTATGGAAAAAGGAAATAATGGAGGAAACAATTATTAAAATTATGAAGAAATTTAATTACTTCCCATGATTGTATTAACTGTTACGAGACGTTGAACCATCAGTTTTTATTTTCCCTGATCAAGCAGCACCGATTGAGGAGACAATTCAGGGCATGCATAGGCGTTGATAGAGGCGTTAGGGTTTTTGTCTAGGATCTGAGTGCTTAAGAGGGGATGATGATGTCTGAGTTGGGGGGAACCATATCTGTGCTTAAGAGGAGGATGACGATATCTGAGTTGGGAAAAAAAAGGATCCTTATGAAGAGGAGAATGATCTCCGTGCCTCGGACGAGCATGGCCTCTACAAGGGCGGTCGATCTTGCAAAAAACTGACTGAAGCCTGCTTAGTTTCCCTTGGAAATGACATTACGGGTAATTGGATTTTTTTTTAATAGAGTATTGCATTCTTTGAAAATTAGTTGGCTAGAAGTGTAGGTTATACATACAAAATATTTAATCTGAATTTGTATGCATGTGGAATGTCTAATATGCAACTCAGTCTTCTTATTGCAAGGCCATCACAAGTTTAGGTTACAAGGAAATCAACCCCCACCCCAGGCGCAGTGATTCTCCTATTCGTTTCAACCGTAGAAACTGTACAAATTGTGCATTTTTATCCATAACTTATACGATGCCTGTCAGGGATAGTGTTCTGGAATTATTTTTTTTATTTTTTTATTCTTTTAACTCGGCATCCATTATTTTGTTCAGTCATCCTTAGGAAGGACTAAAAGCCTGAATAAAAAAAACCTTAAGAATGTCACAAACCGTTGAAAAGTAATACGAGAACGCTATTTGAAAGGTAGCCTGAACGCAAAGATTAATAAAAACTTATAGATGATAATGATCGATAGGATTCCGAAAGTTTCCACCCATGTATTTCTGTTTCTGAATGTCATTATCACCTGTGAAGAAAAACGAAATCATGGACCGAAAACCTTTGCTGTGATTTAGGTACTGGAAATTACTTAGCTTACTACAAAAGAATTTATTTACTGAAAAGAGGCTTCGTGTATCTAATTATCTCAACACATTTATTGTCAAACTGCATTGTGGTTGTTGGCTGCTATCCATCCTTCCTCACGCTGCTCACTGCTACAGTAGTCTCTTTACTTGCATAATTATATTCACTTTTTCACAGAAATTCTATGTATCTGGGCATGCACAACCTCACCCTTTTCCAGCTCTTAGCTCCAAAAGATAAGCTTGGATTCACAATAGTGGAGATGATATGGTTGGCCCACCTTTTCCTTTGTTTAGTTCCTTGATTGTGCAGTATAGCCTCGCCAATGGTTGCTCAAAAAACTACTCTTGCTGACATCTATTCACGCAGGGGTCATGGTATACTAAAGTTGTGAAGTATGCGGTAAGGAAAGAGTGATGAATTAAAAGGTAAATAGAGATTTTGACCTATAAAATTATATATAATGTCTAATATATCTCAAAGGATATAAATAAAGTTTAATATATCTCAAAGATATAAAGACCAGGATATATATAATGTCTTATAAGGAATATTATATGTACGGCTATAGATATATATTTTAGAAGAATAGAATGCTGATACATAATAGTTTATATACCATGAAGATGTTTATATATATATAATGTCTCATATATATAACATTTTGTTAGATCCCAAAAAGAAAGAAAGATTCTGTTATATAAGGTTATATGCAATGTTTATTATATCTAAAGGGAAATAAAGGCATGATATATATATATATATATATATATATATATATAGACCTCAAAAGAATGAAGATACTTAGATGTGGGGAATACCTGGGACATTAATTGCCATATATAAGCTTATATCAAGAATAATATAGAAGGTACAAAATGAGTACTTTGGGAGTAAAGGTATCCTTAATGGGTTAACAGAATAATAAACCTAATATGTACTTGACCGAGTGTAAGGTAAATATTTCAAGACACCCACCTATTAGGGTACCTAAATGTTGTTCCTCATGTGCTAAAGGGGCTGTTAATAATTTTCTTCTATGAGCTGATTATAAGGATCCCAAATAGGGTTGTTGAGTTACAAGTGTCTCTCTGCGAAGAGCCTTGAGGTAAGATAAGAACAGGTCATGAATGAGCCGTGATTTTTGTAAGCACTCTATTTTGATAAAGAAATAAAAAGAACAAATAAGTTGGTGTATATAGCCTCGTGGACGAGGTGAACCACGTGAAGATGGTTGTCTCATTTGTGTTATTTTGATGTGCTGGTCTATTTCTTTGTTTACATGATGGTTATGAATGCAGTATAAATGTTTTAATTGGCGAAAATATTACTAAAATCCTGTTTTGCAGACTTCTTTAATGCTTTATAGCTTTAAGGCATCAGGGGTATTTTACACTTTGAATGATTATAATACTATATGAAAGTTCATCGAATTATGTTTTAAATCATTGTGAATCATTTGGAATGCAGGGACTATAGAGTCGACCCACTGCATGGTTAAATAATTTACGAGGACACATGTTTCCTTCTCGGCCAAGTGTTGGAAGTATAAGGTTTGGTGTAACCCTAGACTTTGTCACTCTCCTCCGTAGATTTCAGGCCTTTCGGCCGCTCTGCAACTGTGTCCATGGCCGCCATGCTTACCCTACTATGAACTTAACTAGCTCCCGTCCTATTTTACAATGTTCAGTTCTCTTCTTCGTGCTCAAACCCTTGCTTACACTGTGAGTTTAACCTAGGAACAATTTGTTGAGGGCCGTGGATTTAAGTTTACATCCTAGCCTATGAGTAGCTTTTGGTTCATTCCTCCATGGCCTACCTGTTGGGATCGTTTAAAGGACTTCTTTCTTCTGTTACAGCTCAGTCTTCATCCTAGGGTTTTTGAGAGCGTGGTTCTCATGCTTCGCAATTTTTGGTGACAGTTCAAGCTTCACCGTCCGCTTCTTGCTTGGTCATTACCCCACTTTCTTCTTGTTGCTGCTAGCGGTGGTTTTTACATGCATATGAACATCTCTGTCACAGGAGAGATCAAGGGTTGGCTCGTTGTCTCGCTAGTGGCGGTGCTCCTGTTTCTCAATGGCTACATTACCTTCGCTTCCAAGTAAGAAAATTTCTTATTAAATAGTTCTTTAACTTGCTCTTAATTCAGTTATAATATAATGCATAATTTTAATGTTGAGGGTTATCCTTGCAGGTGACAGTTTACAACTCTCTTTGCAACCTATACAATGCATAAGGCCGGCTTCTTGGTTATGGGTAAGCCCTGGTCAACCCATGGCAGTCCATGCTAGTTCAGTTATGTATGGAACGGTTTCGAATGGAAGTTATGGCCTGCAATTTACCCTTCATGGGTTATTATTTCTCGGTTTACTTGCTTAGTTTTACCAACCCTTGCTGTTAGCAGGGTTCTCCAGCTTATGCCGTGACTTGTAAATTTTGTTTTTACTTGTTTTGTGTACAGTTATGTAAAAATATTTGCGTCGTGTCAAGCCATTCTCTGTTTAAACTTTAAGTATAGAGAGTTAACTATCCTAAGCTCGAACTTGGTTATTTTTATGCTCTTACTGTAATTTTGTGTACTAGGGTTTTTACCCTTGTTCGACTGTGTAAGAAAATCTTTACTTGTTATATTTATCTTGCATTAAATTGTATTAATACATCCTATTCTATTATTTCTTTCTATTATAATACTTTGTTTATAGGATCGGATATTCGAGCAAGGTTTAATCCCGTTGGTGACCTGTGTATAAAATAATTTCTTTAATTATTCTGTAGGTTTTAGTTCAATAATAAATGTTAAATTTATTGTTTGTTACAGGTATATAGTTGTTATACTTTCAATGTTATCTTTCGTTGTCCTCATATGACTGTAATAACATCTTATAGTTTGAAAGTTCAAAATACTAAATAATCCAAATATTTAGATTATTGCTTATCTGATTATTAATTATATTGTTATTACTATGAATTACAATGTTATTACTATAAATTATAATGTAGGGTTTCGACCCTGTACTTTATTTTATAATTAATCTTTTGTTTAGTTTATTTAAATGAATTTGTTCATTTGTTGCATTCAGTCCATTTTATTTTAATAAGTACATAGATAGGTTTTGTTATTATTTCCTTATTACAATATTATAATTGACGTAGTTAATTTATTTACAAAAAGAGCTATACTAGAATTACCCTACTTGCAGAGTGAACATTTGTAGATATAGTTAAGCAGTATGAACAATAAAATAAACTATGTAAAATAACTTAGTTCTTTCTTCACAAAAATAAATGAGTGTTTACCTAAGTTAATTCTTTTACCTATGTTACAAGTTAGTAGTATCATTTTACAAATACAGTTTTGAATAATATAATAACCTATTTATAGTAATCAACTTGTTAAAAGAAATAAACATGTTGTCTATAAAGTATTATGAATACTTCTTGGCTAGCATTCTTAATACCACAGTTTGGTTTAAAACAATAAACTTAATTAGATAGATTAGTATTCTTTCTTGAAAGCATCTATATACATAAATAAATTATTCCATTGTTCTAAAATACAAAATAACTCTATTGAGTCCAGATTTCTATCATATCTTCATCTATTTTAAACATACTACCTGTGCTAGAGTACGGTCTAGTTCATTCCAGACGGGGAAAAACATAGGTAGGACTATCTCATCCAATTACAGATTCAACATTCAACAACTAAAAGATTATAAACTCTAACAGTTCACTACATAACATGTAAATCATTCATTATTCATTCATTCTCAGATATAAACTTTTAACATACCAAATAAAAGACTGTAGAACCTATTTAAAGCTGGATGAAAACAGTGTTTGGAGGCCGTTCATCCCTACCAACTCCTAGAGAGGACTCAAACAACGTCTTCTCATGACCCTTGAGCCTATTCCTAGTCTCCTTGGCTGAGAACTAGTGGAGAAAACAACAAGATACTAGTCCAATGACTCAGTACTAACTCTGCACTCAGTATCCAGATCCTTCAGCTGAAAAGCTATACTATATCACTTCTATAGTTTTAACCCTCAAACACCTTCCACAAATTCCCTTCCCAATGAAATCCTATGAAGTACATTCACCTGAATTATTATTTTCTTGGAATGAGCAGCCTCAACTCTCTTCAATGGGCATTTTTATTAAGATTTCCTAGGTCTTTTTGGGTCAGTTGTCATTAATTGAGCCACCTGCTCTGATCCCACTTTCTTGGGGGATCATGACCCCAAATGTAGGGAGGCTTCCACCTGCAACATTGGAAGTGTTTTAGGATGCTGCCACTTGTCTATTTGCTCTCCACCCGGTCTCCTCCACCAACTTGACCAGTAAACACTCTTTTAACAACTCTCCTAAGCTGTTGTCTCCACTTTTTATTTATTTATAATTAAAATATTCATAATTACATTCAACATCCTTGACTCTGCTGAGTCATCAATTACAACTTAGCATAAAATTTAACATATTGTCTTGAAATAAAATCAAATATGATAATATTATTTTTGAAAAATTGGGGCATGTGACACGAAAAGATACTATGAATTACAAGGTACATGCATACGACTTTGAAATACAATATGTTAAGTTAAAGAACAATGTTAAAGTCGATGATTTATCAAGGAGGCCACCCTCATTATCACTCATGAGTATATCTATTAATTGGAGATCTCTTCTCCTAGTTGAATATTCCAAAAATAAATTTGCTTGTGAATTGTTAGATGGATAAATACAGGATGACAGGTATAGGGTAACCTAGGACATCATTTACTACAAGAATCAGATATACCTCATTCTAGATTCAGCTTTAAAGAGAAATATTATACAGGCATCGCATGATTCACCACTATCAGGGCATCAGGTGTTCTTAAAAACTATGCAGGCACTACATGATTCACCACTATCAGGGCATCAAGTGTTCTTGAAAACTTACAAACATATTAGAGAGAGGTTCCCACAGAAAGGACTCAAGGAGGATGTAATACAGCATGTCCAGGAATGCAGTATATACCAACAGAATAAAATTGAACACACTCATCCGGTAGGATTGCTTCAAACATTACCGATAGACTTCATTACAGGTTTACCCAATGTACAGGGACGATATTGCTTATATGTGGTAGTAGATCGGTTGAAAAACATTTCCCACTTCTTTTCTATTTTGTCTAACTATTCAGCATCACAGGTAGCAGACTTATTTTTCAGAGAATTTTTTTAACTCCATGGACTACCTAAAACCTTTGTCAGTGATTGTGATAGTAAATTCATCAGTGGCTTCTAACAAAAGTTGTTCAGATTAGTGGGGATAGAAATAACTACTAGCACAAGTTATCATCCTTAGTGCGATCAGCAGAAAGAGATAGTCAACAAATGGATTAAGGGGTATTTGAGAAATTATGTAGCGGTGCAACATAGGACATAGATGAAATGGATACACCTAGTGGAGTACTTCTACAATACTACTCATCATGTGTCTATTAAATGACTCCATTCAAATATTTTTATCGCTATGACGCACTTAAATTTGCATATTTAGTCTTCAGGGACAGCAGAGCACCCAAGGCAAAAGATTGGGTATAGGAAAGTCAAGATATTCTTATAGTTCTAAAAGAGAATCTATAGGCATCTCAAAATCAGCAGGATATATATGCGTACCGACACAAAGTTGAGCGTATCTTTAAGGTAGGAGACCTAGTATATTTATGTCTACAACCTTAGAGACAATCTTCACCCAAGAAAAAAGGGGCGAAAAATCTAAAACCCTGCTTCTATGGTCCTTACAAAGTAGTTAGGAAGGATGGAGAGGTGGCTTATGAACTAGAACCTCTAGAGGAAAGAAAAAATCACAATGTATTTCATGTATCGAACCTCAATAATACAGTAGGGAAACACATTGCTCCATCCACCAAGTTACCTCCCTTAGATGATGAAGGGATTCTAGTACTAATTTCGGAGAGAATTATACAGGTTCGAGAAAAGAAACTCCGAAATAGGGTGATTTGAGAATACTTGGTAAAATGGAAATAAATACCTATGGAGGACACCACATGGGAGGGAGAATAGGTATTGCAACATCCTAGTTTGCAATTGCTTGAGGACAAGCAATTTGAAGCAGGGAGGAATGTAGTGTCCTCTTCTACTTAAGCACCGAAAACACCCGCTAACCTATTTAATTCCCATAGGTTCGAGCGGGTACTGCATGAAAAGGGAATTGATTGAGGAAATATGATATCCAAAGTAGAACAAAGAATTCATTAAGTATTAAGCCATCAATATAATAAAGAAATACTGATTTATTCAGGCTTAAAGTCAACAAGAAATTAGAATTGCATGCATGAAAAAATTAAAGGGAAAACCATAAAAGTGACATGCAAACCCTAAAGTACTTTCTAAGATATATAAGAAGGTTCATTGAACCAAAATAATTACCTATGATTATTATTATTGAGTTTAGTTTTTAGAGCAGCAACAATAGGCGTCGCAGCAACAAGTTGGGGTTGGAGATGAATTTCTTCAGCGAACAAGGGGTTTCAGCTACAAAATCTATCTGCCCAAATCAATTCAGGATAGATCATCCATTTCTATCACCATTTATTCATCATATCCATTATTCTTCGGCAATCCAGTATACAGAAAGATATTTATTGCAAGTTATGTTTTGTAGTTGGGGTAGAGTTGGAAATGTTCAGAGTAATTTGACGGAACCCTAAATATCAATTTTCTTCCTACATGTCATCACTATCCTTCTCATTAGACTCTCTACACTCTACTGGGTGGTTATCAGTTCATTTTTTGCATATCTGGAGCAGCTAGCAGTATATTCATGGAAGAAGAGAGACGCCACCATCCAGAGCATATCAATTTTGTAGGTGCCTTAAGGGAGGCAAAAACTCTGCATGTGTTTTCCTACCTTTCAGGGAGGCCTAAACCATCACTCCTACAAAGTTACAGCAGTAACATACTACTCCTTCCTAAAAACGTCAATATCATCAGAAGGAGGGCACTCTTATAGTTGGGCATCAACTTCAAGAGAGGATCAGTATTATCTTATCTTTCCAGCATAACCTTCATTCATCTTATCTATTGGTGGGATATCAACAATATTATTAGTGGTATGTGTACATCTTCTTACTAAAATTATTTTCCCTATTATCTCTCCATATTAGCTATTTTTTAGGGCCATTTGGCATGACACTTTTTGCATGCACATTTTATTCATTGTTTTAGCACATCTTGAGTGTCTGAACAACAAACATAGTAGTAAAGTACAATAGAATATTAGTTGGGATATTACAGTGGTTGTAGTTGTTGAGTGAGAACTCAAGGTGCAGGAGGCATCTTCCCCAAAATTAGGTCACAACTCCTAGTTGAGTCACTAAACAGTAAGAGGATCATAACTGACCAAGTCCTAGGCAAAATACTATATAATAGTATGTCCATTAGCAAGTAGGAGGATTTCATTGGGACATGATTGAATATGATAAAGCAAGAGATGGTTCATTAAGTGGATTTTGTTGTTGTCGTTCAGCAAATAGGTTTGGGGGTTCTGAAGCAAGTAACTTGGATGCTCTAGGAGTTGGTTGGAAGGAACAGTTATTCCATTCCTATTTTCCCAGCATTGGTGCAAATTTCTTGTTTTGTTTTATAATTACAGTAGGATTTTTATTTTAAACCTGGATTTGCAGCTATATTTATAAGTAGAAATGTTTTATGCAATCCTATTGAACAGTTATCTAACATGTATTGATTTTAGATCTTGTTTATGTATCAATTCTAAATCTATAATGTATTTTGCTTATACCTATGAATGATTAGATTGGTTTAGTAAGTCTTCTTAGATCAAGAATCCATACCCGAGTTAAGGATTTCTATATGATTCTATATACTGTAGATTCAATTTCTTTCCTTAAACGATGATTTATCTATGAATTATTTCTATTCTTTCTTATGTCGTAGATCTAGTTAAATTACGATTAAAGTAGTTAAAGTTAACATGTTTGAAATACCAAACAATTTACAGAAAAAACCTAAACAACAAACGAATTTATTGTACGTGGGATGTATCCCTTATTGGGTTAAGATACAGAGTTATCTTTAAAATTATTTCTTAAACCCTGGTACCAAATCGAGATTGTTTAGATTGGGATCTAGTGAATTTGATTAAATAATATGTGATTAATTTATTTATAAAAACTATCAAGATAGATACACAACACATTAACAATTTATAACTTACCTAACTGATAATTAAAGAATCATAAATATATACAGTCGCATATAAATATAGATATACATTATAGATTTTATACGATATGCGAAAGGAGAATTATCAAAATACAGACACATATAGGATTGTTATACCTAACATGTCCAACAAACCCTTTATGGATCTACAAATATACTATCAAATTCATTAAAGCTAACAGTCCATAACCGGACTTTAGTATCCATAGTAAATCTACTTTACAGTTTAAAAAAAATGTCCAACAATTCACAGCAACGAATCTTCCCTTTCCAAAGACCGGTAATAATCCCATATAAGATGGAATCTTAGTATTAATAAAGTATAGTAACCATATCTAAAAAGAGTCCAAACCAAGTGCATGTATTATATCATTTAACCATGATTTTATTAACATACTTACTCCACAGAAATCGCAAGACCCTATGGGTCATAATTATTTAACAATAACAAGGTTAAAAGATTATGGATGTAAGCCCATTCATATGGAAACCATTTATTATGCAAAAGATAAGAACAAGTAATATTTTCACAAATCAAATATATAGTAGCTAACAGGATCTACATAGAAACACTTTAGCTAAACCATCATATGGATTAACAATATTTTTAAAATACTACATACTTTCTATTGTAAATTGAACCTAGATATATTTAAGCAGTGAATATTATCAAAAAATATACATGGTAGTAAGACCATCGAAGGATGGCAGCCATTGTTTAAAACAAAGGAATATACAAGTATAACCATGTATTAACTCCTAACATGAAATGTGAAGTCCCTAATGGTTGTTTCAATTCATTTATACTTTGAACATTATCAAAAACGATGTACGCATACAGGGTGTGGTTGTAAGACCATCCATGGTGGATTCCACCATTGTTATTTAAACCCTAAACAACTTCTAATTACACAGTAAGAAAAGTGGTGGTAATTCCATTTGTGATGGTAGCCATAGCACTAACACAAGTACTAACACAATCCCTAATGCACATAAAAACAATGTGAAGCGGAGAAGTTGTAATGCCCTATGTAAAATAGATTTTAAACCCTAGGGGTTTAAAACAACACTTTAAAATTATATTGCATAGAGATGGAGTGGTTTCCCTCCTCTCAACTCCTTTCACTTGGGTGTTTAGTACCTGCATCAAACCAAAAAACATTTAGTGACTATGGATAAAATTCCTTGAATTACAGAAAGAAACAAGACCAAGGTTTTCTACGCATTGTTTACGTAGATGTTCTAAGACACATGCATGGGAGGAGGTGACCCTGTCTCCTTCCTCTCCAGTGCTCCTAACCTATGAGAAATGTATTAAGTTCCATTCAAAACAAATATTTAAAAATATCATTGTAAACAGGTTAAAATTTTAAAACATTAAGTTCTTACCTGATGCCAGTTGCAGAGAGGGGAAAGGGTTACCCTTATCCCTCCTCTGCCTTCACAAAAACCACCAAGCAGCATCAGTCTCCTTTAAACCATTAACATAATACTTCTAATAAAATATTCTAGCTTATCAATCGAATTGTTTTACCTAGAGAAGGGCAGCATTGAAGCTGGATTTGGTGGATGAGGCTTTTGAAAGCGAAGCAATGTGTTGCAGAAAGCCATGGAAGCCATGAAAAATGAAAGAACACCTTGGAAATAAACCAGTCACAATGCCATCAAAGTTGTTGCAGGATTTTACACCAAAAAACCCTACCAAGTTGTCATTAATAGAGAAAAGCTTCGGCTCTCGAAAGTTACAGACCAAGCAAACCAAGAATGAAGGGTTTGGACAGAAAATGAAACACATTAAACTATTTGCAACCATAACTGCAGAACCATACAAGTGGACGACTAAGATAATATCTCAAAGCTAGCTTGGAAGTCCTAGCTGTGTTTTCAACTCGTAGCCTGTACAACGCTTTTAAGTCCCAAATCAACCAGGGTACAAAATATTAAATCTTAGCCAGATCTAATGATGGCCTTTAATCATTGCATTGAACTATTAAAGCTATGGTAAGAACCACATCACATATAAACCATTGCATTTTAAACCAAACACCCATTATATTAAGTTTGCAAACCATGGCATAAAACCATAACGAATGTCCATTGTTCAAACCTTACCACACACCCTTCACGCCTTAGGATCAAGGTCCTTTATATTATTACTTTATGCATTATGCCTTAGGACTATGGTAAGTCATGAAGTGCCCACAAACCTTATTACAATTTCAAGGTGAGATCAAGACTATGGTCTAGTCACCCAAGCCTTGGGGCTAAGTAAGGCCCTAGTAAAACATAAAAACATAAAAACAAAGCAAGTATTTTACACGAGTGTGATTGTACGCAGTGGTTAAACTCTGCTATTACCGCAGCTAGAAAAACATGACATAAGCAGCATAGTCATGTAAGTAACTTACATAAGCATAATTAATTAAACTCGTAAGTAATACTGCTTTTTAAAATTGTATGAAGAGTTCCATTTAAATGTGTATACAAAAAAAAACTACAATTTTTGAAGTGTGTGACGTTGAAGCTTCTCAAATTGAGGGACAAATTTTCTCTAATATCTTTGAAGGTCAATTATTTTACATGGAAAGCACCTACTAGACTTATTGTGTATATTTACAATAAATAAAAAAGAAGAACGAGATCCTAAAGAGGTGTCATACACAAGCAAAACATTATGTATTCAAAGAAGAACTCGTTGGTTGTGCCAAATATGCACCTAGAGAGAGCCATAACACCTAGAGTTCCATGCCACAACCAGGATGAAAAACAATACAAGTAAAGACCATATACCATGATGGATGAGAGATAATTCCAAAATAAACCACCAAAATTCCTAGTATTGATCCTACCTACACTACATGCCAACATCCTTTCAAATTTAACAGACATCTCTCTACTGTCCTTGGAATAAGGAAGTGGAAACACTATAAAAAAGACTTGATTTAATTCCGATCATTGAGCATTTATAAACCAATGCCACTTTTCCAATAGCTTGTGTTGCATGCGACATCCTAAGTTTGTGAACATTATTGTAAGAGAGATCAACCAAGGAGAGTGTTTCCTCCTTTTTTTTAACATCATTATGCAATTTAAATAATTATCCACCCCTTTAATTCTAGGAATTAATTTGGAAAAAATAAATTCTTTAGAGGAGAAAAAAATTGTATTTAGTGAATTATGATAATGGAGTTTCGTATTGAAATGAGATTATTGATCCCAAGATAACCAAACCTTGATACAAAAATATTTAGTTTATTTGTTAGAAGATATGGCTATCCCAAATGTAATTAACTTTATAATTTCATTTAAGGTTAATTACAAACCCACCACACATAACGCTCCATAAATAGCGAAAAAAATCAAAATTAACATTAGGAGAGTTTTTAATTTTAGAGCATGTTTACTAAATTATTTTTGGTGTCCAAATATCTTATATTTCAAATATTAGGGATTTAATTATTAAAATAATGTGATTTTAAGTGATTTAGGGATTTATTGGTCCATAATATAAAAGTGGTTGAGAGTTGTTTATGCTAGTTCCATCATAAAAAAAAGTGATTTAGAGATTTAATTATTAAAATAATATCACTTTAAGTGATTTTGGTTTCTTTAATTTAATGAATATATGTTTTGGAGTTTTTAAATTTAGTTAATGAATATATGTTTTTTATGTGATTTTTTTATTTATTAAATATTGAAAAGTTAAAAATATTTATCTTAATTTAGTGAAAGATATGAAACATTGATATAGATGGAAAACAAAAAGATTTTAAATTTAATTTTTATCATATTTTAAAATATTAAAGTTTTTTTTAATATTTTTTGTTTTTTAATGATTTAAATTTAAATTTTAAGTGAACACATATAAGTTTCTTATTATCAAATGGACTTCATGTTAATAAGTTATTTTTGCAAAACATTTTGAATTCAAAGAACAAAATGAATATTAAATTCAAAGAATAAAATGAATAGTGTCCAGCCATACTAAAATAAAAAAGAAAATTAAAACTTATAAATAAATATAAAAAAAAATCAAATCAAATCAAACATTAAAACATGAAAATACTTAACTCGCTATGTTACAATGTTTATAAAAAATGTAATACATTGTATATATGATATGGTTAATAATAAATAAAGCAAAGTAAAAAGGTAAATTCACTTCCATAAATTATGAATTTCAAACATTAAAACATGAGAATACTTAACTCACTCCATTACCATGGTGATAGGAGATGTAATACATTGTTTATATGATGTGTATAATAATGGATAGGATCACTGCATGTTAAATGGAAATCTCACTTCAACATAATGTTTACATACACCATATAATTTTGGATAATATTAAAATTATTGTTAATAATATGATCAAAGATAAAGGTTTTTTAATTTGGGTTTAAGTTAAATATATAGTAAAAATATTAATGTTACTCGGTTAGAAAAAATTACATATATTGACGAGTTGGTGGAATAAATTATTACTAAGTATAACAAAGTAATAAATGCATAAAAATAATTTACGAAACTTTCAAGATAGACTCTTTATTACTTGGTTTAAAGAACCCTCCTGTATTGATTAGTTGGTGGAATAAAACATCACTGAGTATAACAAAGTAATAAATGTATAAGAAAAAAGTACCTCATTACGTTGAAGGCATTTTCCCTATGGAGACCAGTATCCAAATCCATTAAGAACCCCAGCATTTTATTTTATTTATCTATCTGAAAGAAAATAAAAACTGAAAAATGGTTACCTTCCCGATCTTAGGGCATTCTCCTTGGGCTTCAAATATTTCTGGTTCACCATCTATGTTGATTGAAAGTAAAAATATTTACACTATAATGCACTGGATTCTTCCCCATTACTCCAAGTAATGCTTCAGAAACCTCCCATTCATTGGGCCTCCTTCATACTGTGACCCATCTTGATATTGTAGAATAAAAGCATTGTTGCCCCTGTGCATTGCAATGATGTATGGACCTACCCATAAATGATCAAATTTACCATGTTTCCATTTGTCTTCATGTGGGGCATCCCATTTTAACACCAAGTCATCAACCTAAAAAATGTCTTCTTTTATTTTTATGTCAAAGGTATTCTTCATATTCTCCTGATGTACATGTACCTTATCATATTCCTTATCCCTCAATTCATTTAGTTCAATAATCTGGTTTATTCTCCTTTGCATATGATTTGGTTCATCATGTTGGTCTTGTAACAATTTCATAACCGGTACTCCCAGAGATGCTAGAAAAATCACTTCAGCTCTCTACACCAGTTGGAATGGTGACATTCCAATATCCCTCTTTGTGCTGATTCTGTCAGCCCATAAAGCATATTTTAGCTTTGTGTTCCAAACTCTTTTATTCTCTTCCAACATCTTCTTAATTATCCTCACTAGACTTTTGTTAGAGGACTCTACCAGCCTGTTACCCTATGAATAATAGGCAGTAGAATGATTTAGACTTATATGATACTTATGGAAGAAATTAATCATGTTCTTAGACTTAAAAGCAGGTGCATTATCTGTTACAATTCTTCAAGGACAACCAAATCTTGCTAAAATATTATTCTCCAATAAATCCATTATCACTGCTTCTATAGCTCTTCTAATGGGCATTGCTTCAATCCATTTTTTAAAATAATCATTTGCTGTTAAAATCCACTTATGTTCTCCCGGAGAGTTAGGGTTTATTTCCCCAATGAAATCCAACCCCCATTGCTAGAAAGGTTCTTCTACTGATGTGGGGTTGAGAGGGAGTGAAACCACTTTCCTCTTTCCATCAAAAATTTGGCACTGATGACACCTGGTGGTTTCTTTATATACATCGAAAAACAAGGACGGCCAATAAAATCCTGCTCTCAGAATTTTATTTGCAGTTACTTTCCAAGAATGATGCCCTCCACAATCTCCTCCATGGAACTCCCTTGCTATTTGCTGAGCTTCATTTTCCAGAAGATAATTCAGCAATATACCACCTAGATCCTTCCAATATAGGTGTTGATCTATAATACAAAATTTTGCAGCCTTCGGCTTCACAGATCTGGCTCTAGTTTTTCTTAACACTACAGGAGGTTGTAAATTCTGCAACACATAAATAATATCAGCATACCAAGGAGAGATAGAAAAATCAAGCATCACTTGCACTTCCGTGTCCAATTGATTTGATTGACTAGCCAGAAATTTAGCTGCAGAGAATCCCAATGAGAATCAGTCATCATTTTATCCAATCCCCGTCCTTTAATCAACTTTGTGGGTTTAAATTCTATGTCATATTCCAGAAGTACTGCAATCCATTTAGCTCTTCTCCCTTCCGGATCTGGCTTTGTAAGTATACTCTTCACCGCACAGCTAGGAATGTATGCAATTATATGTAAATCGAGAATGTAAATCCTGAAATCCTTTAAGGCCTTAACCAAAGCATACGCTTTTTTTTCCATTATATCATATTTTAGTTCTCCATCTCTTAATATCTTACTGAAAAAGGCTATAGGATGTTCCTCACCTTGATCGTTCTTCTGTAATAAAACAGCTACCACAATATGCTTTGAAGCATATGAGAATACTAAAAATCTTTATTAAAATCTGGACTCACCAGCACAGGAGCTTCTGAAATGGCTTGTTTTATATCACTGAAATATTTCTTAGCTTCCATTGTCCACTTCATTTCATGATCTTTCCTCAGCATATTGGTGATGTTCATCAGGATCTCAACAAAGCTAAGAATGAATCTCCTCAAGAAATTTACTTGTCCAATGAAATACTATACTTCCTTGTTACTTCTTGGCTCTTCTACCTTCAAAATGGCACTCACCCTTTATGGATCAATCCTTATACCTTCTCCGAAGATAATGTGCCCCAAAAATTTTCCTTCTTCTAGAGAAAAATTTGACTTCCTTGGATTTAATGAAATGCCATACTTTCTGCATTTAAGGAAAACCCTCTCCAAATGTCTGATATGCTCCTTATCAAACCTAGAATATATAGTAATATCATCCATGTAAATCACCACAAACCTATCTCTTTCATCTGCAAAAGCAATATCCATATCACGTAGGAAAGTGGTTCCTGCATTCATCAAGCCGAAAGGAATCTTTGCATACATGAAGGCACCCCATGGTGTGGTGAAAGCAGTTTTCTTCTGATCTTCAGGAAGTACCTTTATCTGATTGTAACCTAAAAACCCATCCATGGTAGTAATTATCTCTGAACCTACCACTTTTTGCAAGATTTGGTCCATCTTTGGTAAAGGGTAATTGTCTTTCAATGAGACTCTATTTAAATTTCTGAAATCCACACACAGTCTTAATTCTCCATTTTTCTTCCTAACAGGCACCAAATTAGCAACCCATTTCGAAAATCTCAGGGTTACAATCATTTTCGCATCAAACAATTTTTTGACCTCCTTCTCAACAACAGGAAACAGCATTGGGTTAATTGTTCGGAACTTCTGCCTAAATGGTTTTTCCCCATGCTTTATTGGAATAGTATGTTGTATAATGGAAGTGTCATACTCTTTGAGGCCATCGTAACTCCATGCAAATACATCTATGTATTTCTTCATCAATTTCACATACTCATATTTTTCTTTAGCAAGAAATTTCTTGGATAAACTTACAATTTTGGGATTATCCTCGGTACCAATATTCTTATCTTCAACAGCGTCTTTAGCAAGTTTACCATAGGATCTCTGGTAACATCGTTTTGGTCAAAAAGTTTCTCTAAGTGAATCAGACCTCTGGGGATGTGATTACTCTTCAATTAGACTATATCCTTCCCTCCTAAAGAGATTTTCAAATTTTGTGTTTTAACAATCCCTTCTTCATCTCCATCAACATCTAGGAGATTCTCAGAGTCAGCACCTTCATCGTCTATGCGGGTATTCACAAATTCACCAGATAGTTCTAAAAACCTTTTAATTTGCATGTCATCTTCAAAAACCTGCCAGTATTTAGTATTGTCTGGTATAGAAGGTCTGCTCATAATGTCAACCTTCTATTTTCTTTTACCTACCATAGGAGTTTCAAACTTTCCAGCAACAGTTGCCAATGAATATGCCACTGTATTCTCATATCTAGGGATTACTTGAACACTATGTTCATTGAAATAATTCTCAAACATATCCCATACTTCATTCCTATAATCTCTCATTCTAGGATGCTTAGTATGATAACTGTCATTCACCTTATTTATCACAAGCTCTAAATCTCCAAAAATTTGGACTCTTTTAGCTCCCAAGTCCTTCAAAGCATGCAAACCTAGTAACAAGGCCTCATATTCTACTACATTTTTAGTACATTCAAAAAACAGCTTGTAAGAATAATCTTTAAAATATCTGATGGGAGAGATTATATATACACCAGCACCAACACCCACTTTGGCCACAGATTCCTCAAAATACATCTTCCACGCTCCCTCTTCCTTCTATTTCCTCTCCAAAGCTTCCTATTCACTTATTTCCTTTTTATCCTTTTTACAATTATTTGGCACAACAACCTTTGAATCATAAGGAGACACATCATTGAAAAAAATAGATGATCCCAAGTATGTATCAATAGCGTAAACATGATGAATTTCTAGTTGATCTTGGCTGCAAGGTGATCTTTTTTAACTATATAGCCTCTTGTTTTCATTTCGAACAGGAATTGTAGCATAAGGCATGTCCATTTACAAACTTCCATTTAACTTTGAGGTCCAAGACCTTGACAACAAAATGCCAAATTTGGGAAATATATCAGCCACGACAACATCCATCACCATAGTTTTAGATGGCAACTTATTCAAGGACATGGCTATGTCCTTTATCAAACCTAGACATTTAACCCTTTTAGAATCAAAATAATACGGATCTTTATGATGCCTTGTAATCTCCAACCCCAAACTTTCTACCACTCCTTTAAGCATTAGGTTATGTGAAGCACCTGAATCTAGCATAGCATTATGCAATACCATGTCATGCACATTTAAACTCATATAAAAGGGTGGTACTTCTTCATCTTCACTAGCCACACTATCAATCTTAGACCCCAAGATAATAGTAGGTTTTTCATCTATCAGGTTCCAACATATCTAGGTGATTTTCTCCCTGATTACTAATCATTTTTGTTATTGTGTTCCTGTATTCCTAATTTTTGAGTAACTCATTAAAAGGAATTGAAATTTTCAGCTTAGCAATTTTACTTTGTAGATTAAACATGGAAGAAATTTTATCTACATCCACAGGTGTTGTTTGTTTTGGTTCTTTTATTCTATGAGTTCTATCTTCAACTTCCTTGGGAACAACGGGTTCTTTTTGTTTTTCATTTCTCTTTTATGTATTTACCTGACTGTTGGAAGGCTGATTTGGATTTATTCTTCATTTATTTATAACAACATCCCTACTCCTCAATTTGATCTTTCTAACATCATCTACAGCGTGCATATACCCCTTATGATATTGTTCCAACTCCCCCTCCAAATTATTATCATCTTCTGGTGCAAACATATTATGTTCCTCTTGAGTCAAATATATTTCAGAATCTAAATCGCCAAAATGATGGATATGGTCTTCAATAGACTTTGCACCATCATTATCATCTACATAATTTTTCAGGGAACAGTGGCCTTATCTACTGATCTTCTTGGTTCCTTGGATTTCTCATGTCTCTTTTTCTATTCTGTGGGGGTGGGGGAGGAATGGCCCTTCTAAAATTGGGAGTTCTGATCTGGGGTTCATTCTGTTCTCAATTCACTAGCCTAGCCTCCACAATTATCCTATCCATTAACTTTTCCATTTTTTTCAGCATCATTTCGAACTTTACATCATCAGGTGAAGAAATGGTAGAGGTGGAGGGAAGTTCTTTTCTACCTTTCCTCCTATCAACATCTTCCCTTTGTTTTATCCTCCCACATGCCATCATATTGGCTTCTACTTCTAATGCATCTGTAAACATAGCAGGAAGAGTAGCTGATTTTATTTCTCTCAACAACAAAGAAAAATCATTATCAAAGGCCTCGGCATAATGAAGTTTAGCAGCACCAATTGAAGACTTAATATCATTATGTATTGAATTATAGACTCTCATGAACATATTGGAAAACTCATGGACTGACTCAAAACCTCCCTTCTTGAGGTTATTGTACTGGGATAGGACTTGTAATGGACTCTGCTTGTCATCCCATCTTTCCAGAAATATCATTTGAAATATTGCAAAGTTTGGGATAGACCTAGCAGGTAAATATTTATACCATTTCTTGGCTTCCCCTGATAAACTTTGCACAAACAGCCTCATCTTTACATTCTCACGATCCACCTCCTCTAGATCTATAAAATCATCAAACATCCCTGCATGGTACCTTGTAGAAGCATTCCCTTCTCCATCATACAGTGCAATTATTTGGGCATAGTTCAAAGGAAGGTCATGCAGTGTTGCAGGTAAAGCCAATGGAGCAAACCTAGCTTTAGCCATTGGTATAAGTGGGTTAGGAGAAGGTGGTGCAGGCTTAATAGCTAGAGGATTTAGAACAGGTTGAGAGGTGGGAAACTGAAAATTTTGAAGAATAGGGGTAGTTTTCTTAGCTCTCGATGAGGTATCAAGGTTTAACCACAAAGCATCAAGAAGATATGATTCCAATATACTAGGGTTAGTCTCAACTTTCTTTAGGTCAGACTCAGACTTTGATTTTGACACTACTTTTTCAACACTAGTTTCCCATTCAAACTCTGGTATGTTATGTAAATATTGAGATGATGACGTATCAAACTGAGGAATATTCACTTTTTCTTTCTTTCTATTTCTACGTATTCTTTCTAGGTTTTCCACACTTTGCAAGGTTGCAGTATTAGGATTACCTCTCATATGTGCTCTATTGAAATACAATATGTCTCACGTAATATTGCTCAAAATGAACGTGGAGTCGTCAAGGAAATGTACAACCTTCTTGTGAATGTAGAAACTTCTATTTTCCTGCAAAAATCTCTTTCTTGAAACTTTTCAATCCTTGTCGTTCCTCCCAGGGCTGATATGCACTTTCATCCCTGGAAAAAAAGCCAATTTGTTAGCACTGGAAATTTACCAAAGGTTGTGAAGGCTCATTCTCAAGTAACAGTAGAACCACTTTAGGAAAGGGAGCTGGCTTCTCCAATTCTAGAGAGGGATCTCTCACAAGTGTAAAACAAGGCCAGATATATTATCACGAACTGAATATTAGGAAAGAACATCAAATATTGGTGGTTGGAAATTAAACATAGATATATTGGGCTATGGAGTCAAAAATATCAAGGATATAGGGCGATTTGAACAGGAGAATGATCACAGGAGCGAGGTAGTGCCTCGATCACGGTCGTTATATTTGGGTATGGTGTTAGAATCAGAAAGATGACAATTCACTAGCACAGAGCACCACAGGGATGAACTCCACACCAGCTTTGGGAGAAATATTTTGTGAATATGGGATAAAATTGTAGGAGCATATGATTATGAACTCCCAGCCATTATACACTAAGTCTATGATATGAATAGCAACAAAATGTAAAATACAACAGGAAGAACATGCACAGGAAAGGAAAGGAAGTTACAGACTGCAATTGAGAGACACACAAGAATTCCTGTAAATGCATATATCTAGCATATAGCTCTAGAACTTGTATTAATTCAAAAGGAAATACAATAGTATCATAGGTTCAAAAACAACCAACCCCTTCTCCTTCTGCGAGGAGTTAAATTTATAATGTCTCGAACCTCTGAGACTGACCTTAGAATCAAAATTAGTTACAAACTAAAGAACAACTTCTAACAAACTTGAATGTGGCATATACACCATGATTTACATAAGATAGAAATAAACTACAGACTATTGGAAAAATAAGCTAAAAATAATTTTTCATTGTATCTCGGCTAACGACAGCTGTAAAACATTTGAGAGAGGTGACTGTGAATAAGTATGTCTTGAGGAAAACTCTTTGTGTTTCCTTCCTTGATATCTTTAAGGCTGTAAATTTAATTTGTTTGATCCATACAATTGAATTGACTTCCACAAATCAGGACCAGGAAAAGTTGCAACGACCATGTCATGTGCTAGTACTTTGAGCTATGTATTCTCTGTGTATGAGAAATCTGCTACTGTAGCACAGGCGGTTTTAAAATAAGCTAATAATTCAAATGCTCCAGCCAATTTATCAAACACAATGGGGACCAACAAGGCGTGCTACATATTCCCAAATTTGTTGTGGTTAGCCCTACGAAGGACTAATCTCTCAAGATGCTCTTCCTAAGTCAACACGGGTCCTTTTTCTTCCCAAAAGAAAGGAATCCCCCTACTTACCAATGGTTTAAATAACTCAATCACCTCTTTGACTTTGTGATCTATAATATCAATCTTGTCCTCTATAGTGTCCAACATCCTATGTTTTCTAACCACTTTTCTAGCTCCATAAATAACAATAACTCTATTTTGGATACCACACCTGCTGGTTTGTTCTTTTGATAAGTTGCTTAGAAAATTGACAGCATTTTTAGCTACCCACCTGATCTCTTATGAAATTCTCCCTTTACTATCGAAACCTTTTTCTTGGCTATTTCCAAGGCATCTGGGCCTGATCTGCAATGAAATCTAAATAATGTTTGAACTTGTCGGCTTCTGAAATGATTTTATCCCGGATCATATTCCAGCATCCCTACAAGGCCATTTGGCCAATCACTTGCTTTTTTAACTTGGCATTTTGATCTAGCAATTCCTGACATCTTTCTGTTAACTTCTTCTTCTCTTCTTCCTTTTTCGAAGCCATGTCGTCCAAATTCTTATTTTGCAGCTTTAACCCTGTAAACTCCACATCCCTTAGTTTTACCTGTGACATAGCATTAGAAAAGCAGGTGGTGTCTGTGCTGGAATTTCCATTACTTCACCTTTATCTTATAGCTCTTTTTCCTTGGCTGATAGCTTAACCTTTAAATCCTATTTACTTTCTTTTATCAGCTTATCTTCTTTCTCCCATTGTTTCTCTTTCTCCTCGAGCTTCAAAAGTTTGGCCTTGCAATCAGTCAGCTTAGTATTTAAAGCATCATTTTCCTTATCAAACTCAGTCAACTCAGAGGTTTGAATGAGCTGGGTAGAAGGGATTTTCAACTTCTTTTTAAGCACCCAAATTTCCTTTTCTTTCTCATCCAGCAACTTCTGAGCCAATTCTCCCTTATCTGCCTGTCCATCCACCTTCACTGATTCATCCTGCAAATTTTGAAATTGGACCTTAAGGGCCTTGTCTTCAACTCTTACTTTCCTCAAGAGGTATTGAGTTTTTGTTTTACTTGATTCCAGCTTGGATATATGCAATTTAGCCTTTAGAAATCTAGTATTCAGGATATCATTGGTTTCTCTGTTAAGGTGTATGATATCCGGAGTATGAACTTTCTCTAGGTTCACCCTGACCTCTGACACTTTATTTCCCATTGTCATGGCCAGACTTATGGTGTCTGTAGCATGGTCTCTGACAGTCTTCAGTGCTACATCTGGCCTGGGTAACTGTCTTATTCCTTCATATAGCTTTACTGTCTCATCAAAAGTTTTGTCAGCCTTATCTCTGTAAGTATTCATCCAGTCTTCTTTAGATGCATACATGCTTGGATTTTGTCCATCAAACACATACTCCTATAGTTCTAACCCATTTGTTATGGGCTCTTCTTGCTTCTATTTTCCCTTTTCATTGCTCTTCTCCATCTGCCCTCTCATGTTGCCTTTCTTCACCTGCATTAGCTATTGTTTTTGTTCAACCTTCTACTTTTTTCAGGTGCTATCAGTATCTATTTCATCAGTATCCATGGGCTCTGCAAGCTCTCTCTTCTTGGTATTCTCCAAAACAATTACCAATGATTATGCATTTCCCACCATTGCAATTACATTAGATAGGTTCATTTGGGAAGAATTGTTTCCATGAAGGGATGAGTAGAGTCTTGTTCCATGTTGATATCCTTTGTAGCATAGTTAGGATAATACTCCTAGTTTGCTGCTTCTCTAAGTCCAGTTATTTCTGTGTGCTTGAAAGGATTATTCTTATTAGCCTGTCTCCTTTTGGAAATTATCTAGTGTGGGTCATAATTTATGGCATGTCCCAAAGAGAATCCCATGCTTTTGAGCAAACTATCAACCAATGGTAAGGAAATTCTGTTTTTGACATTGTATGGTCCTATCCCCCAGAGAAAATTAATACCTGAACTCTTCTTAAAAATCAAAATATGGTCTTCTTCAACAGTAATCCTTTGTCTAATCAATTCCAAGGAAAAAATATTGACTGTCAAAAAGGCTGGAAGGAAATATGGTTGATGCACAAAACCATATAGTCTTATAACTATTTTGAATTCTGTCAGGAACTAATCTCCTATCATCTTACTAGGAGATAGCTGCAACATTTCCCTCATCTCAGGAAACACTCTGGGCAATATTTTTTTAAAGAAGATGTCATATATCTATGCCATCAAAGAGTTCATGATTTCACAGTAATTATTGGTCATGTCATGAGTGATCACTAACCAGGTTCCTGTGAATTATCTTCATTGTAAGACAAGAACATTCTCAAAAAAAAGGATGAAAATCTGAACTCTATGGTACCATGGAAGTTAGCTAACTGAGAACAAATGTTTTCAGCTAGAAACTCATCAAACTTAAGACAACATGACTGAAAGGATTGTCTTGGCAGTTCAGGCTCGATAGGCAGGTACTCAAGACAAATAGTAGGCTCAACAATGGCTCTATGATGTAGCCATTAGTATCTAAATTGAGAAAGTGATTGGCTAAGGTTATGCACCACTAGGTTTCTTCATTAAAAAGACTTAGGTCAATGGGGTAAGACAGACTAATAACTTCTGCATCAAGTTTTGAACAAGACTTCAAGAAAGCTTCCTTATTTTCAACTGTCACTACTACATTTCGACCAAAAATCCGACGGCCGTATTGTCGGATTTTCGACACTTTCCTGTCGCATGTACGACACTTTGATTTTTTTTAAGCGTCGAAAACTTGTCATTGGTTATCCGGCAGTTGTTAATCCGTTGGTTAAGCGACACTTCAGTTACCGTCGGTTAACATTAAGCGTCGGCTAAGCAACATGCCAAAACCGTCGGTTAAGCGACGAATAAAACATTAACCGTCGGTTAAGCGACATGCGTAGCTGTCGTTTAAGCGACACTGTAGGGAATTTTTTTTTAAAAATAATGCTGGAAATGTCGCTTAAGCGACACCTTAGGGAATTTTTTTTTTTAAAATATTGCTGGAAACGTCGCTTAAGCGACACCTATAGGCGTCGCTTAAGCGACGGTCTGGCATTTAAAAAAATATATATATATTTTGTGGTTTCTTTGTTGGTATAGGGTGGTACCATTCACATCCAGGATTTGGATGCTGGCTTTCAGGTGTTGATATCAATACACAATAGGTAATTAGAACAAATTTGTGAACATATCCTTCTCGAAATTTGTAAACAGCTTTTCTCACAATTTTTTGTGAGGGAAATAATAAAACTTGTATGGTTTGTGCAGAGTTTCAAGGCTCTTAATCAGCGAGCAGTTTCTGTAGTGGTTGATCCTATTCAAAGTGTTAAGGGGAAGGTTGTGATTGATGCATTCCGCTTAATCAATCCCCAGACGGTGATTCTTGGGCAGGAACCCCGTCAAACAACTTCAAATCTAGGGCATCTGAATAAACCATCCATCCAAGTTAGCATCTAGCAGTATTATGACTTTTAACACTTAAGATTAAGTATAATACTCTTTTTGTTCTAAATGCTCATTTTTTGTATAATATTTGTACAGACATTAATCCATGGCTTGAATCGGAAACTCTTTTTGTTCTAAACTGCTGATTTATTTCCAGTTTGGAAACTGTCTATGTTGTTTTTCCTATTGAAGAAAGAGGGAACTCTGAAGTGGAATTAACTAGAGAAACAAACTGATCCATGCATTATCTCATGAATATAGTATGTGTTGAAATAAAGGAATTCCTATCAGATTTATGGCTCAATAATGTGTACAGCCCTACTGAGACATAGTGGATAAAGAGACAGTTCTGTGACCTTCAAAACCGGAGCTACTAGTTCACATGTTAATAGATTTTATTGATGTAGAAAATAGCAGAGTGGGTGCTGAGGTATTGGCAATATTTCAGTGCACACTTATCCAAAAGCAAAAAATCTTGATTTGTGTTCCAGTATTAAGCCACGCATACTGGAGGATCCACACCAATGTTTAAACACAGAACAAGAGCAACACTCCCAGTCTTCATCTGTTTAGCAAAACTCTTCATTAGACGATTAGTCTTCGACTTCTTCATCAATTGAATGCCAAGCAATGTATAACAACACTACAGACCAACTGCATGGTGGCACCTTAAATTGGTATACTACCATTATGAGGAATTCCAGTCAATCATGAATAACAGGCATTATTAATACAATTTGAATGAAATACTGGTAAGGATATATCCTTAGTCAAGGTGCAACTAAGACACAATGTACTGTTTAAAAAGAAAACATGTGACAAAAAGAATTCATCAATGACCCAAGCATTCAGATTATGCCACAATTAAATAAAGATCTAGTATACCTGCATTTATTTTGTGAACAAGTAGTAATTGTTCATAGAACAGAGAATTGAAACATTTAATTATTGTGTTGAACAAACACTAACTTAAGAGGTATAAAAAACAAGAACTAGCAGGTTCTACAGCCTTAGGTTACCATGTGTTTATTTTGTTGTGTAGGAAAAACACAATGTTAAACAGGATCCCAGCCCAGCCCACTGGGGATGCCAACCCCACATTTCCCCTAAACATTTGTCAATCCTCAAGACTACCTGTTTGGAGGTGATAAGCATATCTCTATTAGATCAATGTTGCATGGGAACTTCTCCCCATCCCTTGAAGATATTGCCCAGACATTCCCATGTCCCCAAGGAATTGAGAACAATAAGTGTAAGTCCACGTTTGTAAGGGAATTACCTAGAGGATGTGGGGGACTTCTCCCCTATCCCCTAGAGGTTTCCTGGCATAATTGGGGAGGTATGGATGACATCCCTTAATGGTTTCAAAGACATACAAATGCCATATTGGTTGTGGAGCCTAACTATCTTTCTGATCCAGAGGTCTTGTTTTAGTTATATTTGGATCCCAGTTCTAAAGGGAGGGCCATGGGGGCAGTTCACCCCCCCCGCCTACCCCCCAATCGAGGGTTCGAGGGTGGAGCCCAAAATTTTCCAATTCTTCCTGTGTTGATCGGATACACCTGCCATTAATCTCCTCAATTAGTTGAAACAATGTAATGAAATTCGAACAAGTACCCAAATTGTGCAAAATAGAATTGAATTGTGCAACTTCTCACATGTTATGCATAAAAAGGGAATGATAGGCTCGGGAAGATATAATCCTACCTTTGAGCCTGTTCTCTGGATCCCAGTTGAGGAATTGATCATTACCTTGGTCTCAGGGTCTTTTAAGTGTGTCTCGATTTCAAGAATTGCAGATTCACAAACATCACAGTTACTTTGCTGTCTATTTAGAGCAAGAGATGATGAATCACTGCATATACTCATCTTCTGAAAAACCTCCTTTGGACTAATAGTTGCAATCTCTACGAAAATGAGAGGAGCATAGTAGTCGACCATTGAATGACACTGAAAAAAGGAGAACATCAATGTACCTGAAAACCTAGCTGATTATAATTTATAACAGATCTTGGTGGCAAAACAATCAGAAAACCACNAAACAATCAGAACACCACCTTAGAAACATTGATATTAAAGCTACAAAAACTCCCAAGCAAAACAATCTCAAGCTTTTCAGGACTTCACTCCTTTTATTGAATAT
>LPNX010493641.1:4566-22196 GCA_001517045.1 Pseudotsuga menziesii | reverse complement strand
AGATTCATAAAATCTTCTTAATGCATGTCCATTCAACGCTACCTTGCATTGATTCAGGAATACTATGCATTCACCCATACCATGGCCTAACCGTGACTACTTCCTATAGGATGCATTACTATAATCAATATCATTAACATGTATAGGCATGACACCTTTCTACATTCCAGTATTCACATGGTATGAGGTCTCTTACCTGGACCAATCCATGGAATTTGTTATAAGAAAACTCTTACCTGCATGGGTCGTACTTACACCCTTGACATGACCAATTTGGTTGGTCCTTTGCAGGAGATTGCAAAATTTGCTCACCAACTATTGTCATGGACTTGTTGCCTTATCCCTTTCTCCAGAGGGTTGCTGATCACACTCCATCAGCATCAGCAACATATTTAGCTAGGTCCATGTCATTGTTGGTTTGTCCACTAATGCCAACATCAAAACAATGATTATCATCAGTGGTTCATTATACATATACAATTTCCAATATTCTTATCAATCATGCAATATCCTATGCATGCAGTACATATCCTCATGCATTTCAAGCATAAACTTAGGAAATGTAGTTAAAATAACCAAGATAGGGTTTAATGAAAACTTCCCTTTCAAACCCCCTCATCTTCTCGTGGAATTCCTTTTCCACACAGCAGCTGGTTGACTTCATAGTCCCTGCTGCCCCTGGGCATGCAACTGTCCAGATTTGTCCACTTGATAGCAGCGGCCATCATTAGCACTTTGCTGCTCCATGCTTAGACTATGGTCACTTATCCCTATATCCCACTAGATAAGCTTTCCAACGCCTATTCACACGCGTCATTCCGACCTCGGATGTGAAAACCACACCCCTTCCAAGAATGAAGACTTTCACTAATCTCGGCACTTTTATTACACTACTGCAAAGTAGAATTTTCACATTCTTCTAATGATCTCAGAGCCATTTTGGCAGCTGCATTTTTGGCATCCTTCTTGTCCTTCGTGAGAATCTCTCTGATTCGTACTCCTGCCCAAAACATTGGATTTTCCTTCTCACAAGAACGACTGTCTCAGGGGGACGACGGGGGTCAAGGGGGCTTGCCCCCTTGTGGCTTCTCGGCTCCCAGAACCAACCTCGCAGCCGCTGAATCGGCTCCCACTTCGATCTCCCAGCCGCAACGTCGGCTCCCACTTCAATCTCCCAGCCGCAACGTCGGCTCCTTTCCCATTCTTTCCTCCGCCGAGTCGGCTTCCCAGAAACTCTCAGCCTTCCGCAACGGCGGCTCCCCGGAAGCTCTATCCTTCCGCAACAGCGGCTCCATGGAAGTTCCAATCCTTCCGACATCCGCTCTTTCTTGGACGAACTTTCCACATCGGGCGTCGGCTGAATCTCGAAACATCGGGCGTCGGACCATTCTCTCTTCCGATCGTTCCGACACTTAGCCAAATTTTCAATCCCCCTTTGGCGTCGGCGATCGGACGACTCTTGGATCGGACACGGGATTGCTCCGCCATCCGCAACGGCGGACGTTTTACTTTTTCAAGTCTTCCGCAACGGCGAAAGTTCACTTCCTTCAACGGCCCGACCGTTCCATACTTAGCCGGATTTTTGAAATTTTTCTGCGGCGTCGGTGATCAGACGGATCTTCAAACTCTCTGTGGTGTCGGCAATCGGGCGGATCTTCGAACTCTCCGCAGCGTCGACGATCGAACGGTTCTCGAATCGGACGCGAGATCACTCCACCACCCGCAACGTCAGAGGTTAACTCTGTGAACTCGTCCGCAACGGTCGGAGGTAGATCACTTCACCGCCCGCAATGGTCGGACGTGAAACTTCATCCATTCGTCCGCAACGACGGACGTTAACTTTGCTAGTCCCTCTGCAACGGCGGGTAGGAACTTCTCCAGCTCACCTGCAACGATGGAATTCCATTTCCTCCTGTGGTCCGACTACTCACACTTAGGCGATTTTTCTGAAATTTTTGTTGCTCTGCTGAACAGAGAAGGTAATTCTACCTTCTGTCACTGCACCTTCTTGGCCCATAGAGGCCCATTGTTGCAACCATGGCGCTCTAATACCATTTTGTCACGTCCCCGTCCCTCAACCAGCGAAGAGGACGTGACCAACACAACAACACAACCGGGCAAGATGCCCAATGAACATAAACAAAATTCAAATGCTGAAATCAAGCATACACAGATGCATTTATCTTCAATCATACAGCGGAAGCAACACAAACACATTCCAGCATTCGAACATCAATATAAATTACATAGATGCAGTGAACAGCAGCACTTATCTTTTGATGAATAATTCACCCGCAACCAGCTATGTCGCTGCAACGTTCCACCCAACCATAGGCCAGCTTGCTCATCTATCTCTCAGCAACGCTGCCACCCCCGAGCTGGGCATGGTTCCTCCGGAATAAGGGTCAATTGCAAGCTTATACATAGCCAAGGGGACATAAACAACAAACCATCACATCTGGGTTTCACAGGCTGTCAACAAACAAGCCAAGCCTGCACAATCCAAGGCTCAACCACTGCGTACCAGCAGCCAAACAATTCCCTTTCACAACCCTGTGAAGAAGCAAAATGACCGATGACAGTCCCAAACGAAAGGTGAGACACAGCTCCAGCCTATAAGGAAACTCAGAGTGGGTTTTGGCCCTAATGTGGCCAAAACAACTCAACAACAGCACGCAAACCAGGGTATATCAGCAGCCACAACACACCAATGGATGATGGAAACAATCCCCTGTCCACAATACGGAAAACTCAGCCAGCAGCCATGGGAAATTCAGACGCAGACCACAGCAGGAAAAATTTGTCTCACTACGAATTGGGCACTACGGCCAACCAAAAACGTGGAGAAGACAAAAACGGGAAGCAATCCCTCTTCGTGAGAATGCACAGCAATGGAGAGGACACGAATTTGCAGTCAGCGGGTGCTCAGCCACTCGTGGAGAGGAACAAAATGCCTGCGTGAGACCAAATTCGTCCAAAACCTGTGCGTGAGGAACCAACAGACCCAAAATCGTGGTGAGTGAGTGAACTGACCAGGGAAGAGTGCGTGGGGGAGAAGAATGGGCAGACATGGGTGGGGTGGGAAAAGGGGTAAGGCTGACAGCCTGCCACAACCACCACCACTTCAGCAATAACTCCCCCAACCACCAGCTGAAGCATTAAAGAGGTTGACAAACAACAAAGGTTGCAAAACAACAAGGCAATAAAACACATGGGTTTTTCTCCCATAACCAAGGTTTGACATCCCCCACCCCTTATCCTTTGGAACCATGCCCTTTTCATTCAACGTTGCACTGCCGTAGCTGGTTGCGGTTTATTTTTAATTGATGTGTAGGTTTACATGATGCCGAATTAAAATGTGCCGGATAGCACGACATACCATCGGCAATTATCCCCATTGCCGAAACATACACAACAAAATCGATGGTGGGGCTTTTTCCTTGAGCTCCTCACCACGATTAATCACAATATATACATCATGCAAACGGGGTCAAAACCGGGGACGTGAGACTTCCTGACTGGGTCAGATGTAAGTGGAGAGCCTTTCTTACTGGGTCAGATATAAGTGCTGATTTTTTATGACATGGTGGTAGGATGGGCCTCCCATGGTTGGATATAAGTGTTAATCCTTTATAACATGGTGGTAGGCTGGGCCTCCCATGGTCGGATATAAGTTTTGATCCTTTCTAACATGGTGGTAGGTTGGGATTCCTATGGTAAGATGTGAGTGCTGGGCCTTTTTGACTGGGTCAGATGTAAGTGCTGGACGATCCTTTCTAACATGGTGGCAAGCTGGGCCTCCCATGGTCAGATGTGACTGTTGGGCCTTTCTGACATGGTAGGGGATGTGTTCCTCTCATGGTCAGATGTGAGTGTTGGGTGTGCCTTTATGACATGGTGGTGGATGTTTTCCTTCCATGGTTAGAGGTAAGTGTTGGGCAAGCCTTTCTAAATGGGTTAGATATAAGCATTAAAGAATACCTACTTGGAGGCTAGGCCTACAACCAGCATGAAAAAGGGATGGATCTATAGAACTTCCTATGACAAGTAGAATTGAGAGATAACACTAATTGATTGAGATAATGGAATAAGTGATGATCTAGTTTCGATGCTGATCGAGTGATGATCTAGCTTTGATGATGATCCCGTGATGATCCAGCTTTGATGATGATCCAGTGATGATCCAACATTGATGATGATCTAGAATTGATCTAGAGAATAATACTTTTGTTGATGAATTGTGTCAAGAGAATACCTTCCTAGTAAAAAGGGAGTGTTGATGTATTTGTAACTTTGGAATATATTCACTTGTATATTTTATGTATTGTACCTTGATGTTCCTATCAGGAGAATGAATAATGTAAAAAATTCATGTAAAGTCATATAGGTTAACCCTCCTAGTTGATCAAGGGTTAAAGTCCCCCCAGTTATGGGGAACTAGGGTTATTAGACTCTCCTAGAGAAGTTGAACCTAGTAAGTTATTGTCAAGTCAGAAACTAGTATAAATAGAGAGTGAGCCTCTTCATTTAACACACAATCACTTACACTCAGTTGTAGTGCATGAGTGAGAGAGAAGGATCTGGCATGAGAGAGAGAACATCTGTTGGAGATTAGCTTATTGTCTTTTGGTTTTACTGCTGCTATTGGTGCTTATTCTATCTCTGAGGAAGATGTGAGGTTTTCTCCTTTATGGTGTCCTCGAGGAAAATCTTTGTGTCTATTGTCTCTTGTGATTGATTGCTGTGCATGTTATTCTCTCAAATAAGATCCTAAGATAATACTAACTAAATTGATAAAAAATATAACAATCTTCTTTTTGATATCTTCCTCTTTATTTCTTTGTTCCTCTTCCTTCTCTTCTCATTGGGTTTCTTCAGCTAAATTGTTTCTTGCACCTTCTCCCACTCTTCGTGCAGTCTCTTCTTTTTCTTTTCTTGCAGCTTCTTCCTCCTGTCCCTTTGGTTATGGATTGCTGCTGCCACTTCATTTCACTCCAGTTATTGTGGTTTTTCTTTTAAGCTGCTTGCTCAAATATGTCATCTTGCAAACATTCTTGTAAATTTCTTCATCCTTGTCCACATAATCAGCATATTCAAAATTTACCTTGAGGAGTGCTCGATGGGATGCAACCTTTCCTTGGAAATCATTCTGTTGAAAGCTCTTTTCACTAAAATGAAATATTTATAGTTCCTTAATGAACTTAGGGGTGCTCTTGAATTTATAAAATTTATAACCCCTCACATAGAAAGACAGTGGTGGAAACACAACTTTTTTCAGATCCAACAAGTGACTTTCGAAGCCATCTAAGAAAAGTTGTGTCATAGCTTCCTTATGAACTATGTAATATGTAGTGTATATTGGAAGAAATGAGGGTGCTTTAGTCCCCCAATACATCGTTAGGTATGTTCCTTATTCAGAGAAGAAGTAATCCCCAAACTCTTTGATAGATTCCAAAGCACCCTCAGATAGGCACTTACACTCCTCTAGGAAAATTAATTGGTACATAGATATCAAGAAATCTTCACAGATTAGCTCATAGTGACTGTGGTATTTATGGATCCATGGTATCTGATAAGCTACATAAATAGGGGATTTCCCTCCTTTCCATGTGTAGTGGAGCTTCTCAAATGAGTCAAAACAAAGTATACAATCAACCAAAAAAGATCCCATATAGAATTCAGATTTTCTTTGGTGCTAACTTTCTTGGGATGCAGTAATGGATTTTGATAGGCTATTGGCTACTATGTCAGCACAGTTGAAATTTTTTCCTTTCATGGCTACATGGTAAATCAGTGGGATCCATACAAACTTATAATATGTACCATTATCTCTATCGAAAATCCTATTCAGCATCAGCACTACCATTCTGTATGGGGTACATAAATTAATAGTTTCATATTCCTCGGATTGTTTATGCTTGAAATTATTTCCCTCAGCTACCATCATCTTTGTTGTAGCTACATAATCAAATTTTAACCCCTCTACCCAGTCAATTGTCATGCTAATTTTTGATGGTGGAATGTTGTGTGCTTTTGCTATAAATACAGGTGTGAAGGATGTGAATCCTTTATCCTCCACCTTATTCATTATCATCCCTGTTGCATCCACTTTGGGAAGAATCCATCTGATGACCTCTGTGCAAGGAAAAATATCTGGTCTAGTGGATACCTTGGTGATTCCAGATCTTAGTATGTTATCATATAAGGCTAGGTCCTCCAACCCTGCCTCTAGAACCTTCTTCTCTACAAGCATGCGATATATTTTTCCACATCTTCATATATGATTTCCACCCTTGGTACGAGTGAAATTTATGCATCTGAATCATAGTCTACGTTGTTGGCCTTATTTTTTACCTTCTTCGTCATACTGTCTGGTACAAGCTGTGACTGCAATAACACAGAAACGGTCTTAGTATTTTCATCATTAAACAAGCTCATGCATTCAAAAAATAATAATTTGGGCATCAAAACATTAATACATTTTTCAAACCATGAAAGAAAAAATGTGAGCCATCTGTTATTTTACCATGTTCTCCTTGCTCATCGAAGCAAGAAAACCACTGGAACTCAATAGGCCAAAAATTTTGGTTAACAAAACCTTGTAACATAGGAGGGCTTCTGCTAGGGAATATTCTATGTGCTCTGAACAACCTAAAACCTTTGCCCCATTCATTCCCTCAGTCCTGAAAAAATTGTAAAAACCCGCAGGTAGCACGATGACGATGCCCTATGTTCAAAACACCAGGACCAACATCCCTCTGCGGGGAGATATAGTATAAAATCAGGGACCTAAAAGGTTTTCCTAAAATGATACACCCGCATATTCTAATACCACATGAAGGAGAGAACCAAGTCGCATCCATGATGGCAAAAATCTTGGGCCTCTGGATATTCATCATCAGCTGTCAAGCCTACAGGAAAATGCCTCCAAATAAAAACGATGAAGCTCCATGGGAGCAGGACTAGGAGGCCACGGTGAGGTTAAAACCTTTAAAGGAAAACTACCTAAACCTAAAATGAAAGGGGGAAGCATTTTTTAAACCCAAAAAAACCCACCTACCAACCTCTGCATGGTGTATAAAAAATTGACATGTTGCAGCTCACATCAAACCACCAATCAAAAGAAGGTACACAGGAACCTACCTTGTAGGAAAAAGGCTCAATAACAGTCACAGATGCTTGGTTGAACATGCCACGTGAGCTATAGATGGTGGTCTCACCAAATCACAGTGGATGCTCCAAACAGAATAAAAAATTTGCAACCAACAGTCTAATGCGTTCACCGTCAATTAAACAGTGGTAAAAACCCCTTTTCATCAGCGCATATATAAACCACCACGGATAAAAACCATTTAAAATGGTAGGTAAGGTTTTAAAAACTACACATGCAAGGTAAAAATGTCGTTAGCGCCAAAACATAGTGCATCAAATGATAATGACTAAGTCAAGTTGAAAACAACCCTGATAACATCATCTCTAATACCCCAACACAACCGCTACTATCAACTCAAATCTTGGAAAGACACCCGCCCTCAGACGTGTCTTCGGTAGCCAAAATGGTATTGAAAGAAAACCTTGAAGGAAAGCTCCCTTAGTGGCTTAAAAAATATAACTCTCTCGATGAAGTGGGCTCGGTGAGGATCATGAAGCTGAGAAAGAACACTTCACGCGATTGTCACAGGAAAAAGAAATGTTGTTCGACACAGCAGGTTGCAAAAATCAAAAGTAAGGATCATGCAGAAAAAGAGAAAAAATTTCCGCTATTGCGGCAGAGAGATAACAAGTCATCCGACACAACGGGGCATAAAAATCAAAAAAAGTTCTTTATTTCAACACAACATCCCACCCATCATTGTGGCATGAACCTCAGGAAGCTTCCGATGCAGCGAAAAAAAATGACCCAATGGTGCTTAAGAAAATCCTCCATTGTAGTGGCTTGAAGAATATAATTCATCCACTATTGTGGCTAGATTCTCACAAAAAATCCGCTACAACAGCTCTGAAGTGCAATAAAAACCAACCACTATAAAAGATTCAATCTTGAAAAACCATCCGCCATAGAAGCGTAAACATGAAGATCCATCCATTGTGGGGAATCAAAATATTTTTCTGCCTTAGTGTAAAACCAATTTCCTAAAATTTCCCCATGTTGAAAAAAATCCATGAATGCTTGGCTTCATACTTCAAATTCCTAAGTAGAAAAACTAAAACTTTAAATGGGGGTGCTAAAAAATGCAAAACTTTTTGGGGTAATAGTTGCACCAGAAACACACTAATCAACCTTTACATGAAGAGTCTCACTTTCATACTCCTCAAAGATATCTAAGGTGGAATCTCTCCTTCATCCTCATTTCCTGGTCTAACTAGAAACATCTTTTCTTTCTCAACATCAATCATAGGATTGAATGTTGGCTTTGGTTTGTTGCACTTGGGTCCAACATATATCATTTTACTTGTTACATTATCAAAATCCCCGTCCATAATACTTGAGACTAAATTGAGTCCATTACGGTCAACATTGACAATATGTCTTGTCTTGGGCCAGAAATCCTTAGAAGATGATCCACTTAGATCCACTATTTTATGATCATTGTAGATTTCATCTAATGTATTAAAAAATCTTTCCCAATACTCTACTTTATTTTTCCATTCCTCTGTTACAATTGGTGAATTCTCATTGCCAATAGTGTATTTCCACAATTTTATATATGATGTTACTCCTTCCTTTAGTTCTTTTAAATAAACATCATTCTCTTTGGAACCTAAGAAAGATGGCTACCCCATGGGAAATTAGTTCGAACTTCATCATCTATATTCCACAACTCTACTGGTTCTGACCATGCAATATCTCTAATTGATTCTTTATACCTCATTACTGGAACACCATTAAGTACAATAAATTGGAAGTACTGAACATAAATATGTTCAACTAGTCCATATTTTCCCTCTTTGATGTATCCATTAAGGAAATTTTTGAATTCATACACTTTGTCAATAATTGTAGGTCGAAAGACTCTTGTTTATTTTATTGTCTGATATCTATCCATCATTTCAGGTGAAGAACATATATCTTTACTTTTCAAGTTGGAAGACATTCTTCCATAGGTTCCATCTATGTTTTCATGGGTGTGACCCACAAGAAAGAACCCAACCTCAATAGTGATGAAGACACCAAGTGCAGTCAATAGTGACAGAAACATGAAAACAAAATGATTATTATTATCACTTGTTGCAATGTCCTGTAGAAATAATAGATCAATTCTATGAGCAATGATGATAAGAAGAAGCACAGGAAATAGATCTTGCTACTAAGAATTCTCACAAGCATACACAGGAAAGATAGAGAGAAGAAAAGAGATTGAATCACATGAATGAAGAGATGAATATTGGTGTGTATCCTTCCATTGAATAATGATGAATAATAGTGTACATAAATAGTACATCCCTCATAGGAAAATCGAATTGTATGGAAACAACTCATAAAGCTCAAAAGGATGACTTACCAAAATATAGCAAACCCCCATAGGTGGATAAAGTACTTACCAAATATATCAAGGACCTCATGAGTTGGAAAAAGCATGAGTGAGTTTTCAAGAAGATGGAAAAAACATTCTAATCCTAGAAAATGGAGAAAAACTAATGGAGGATGGGTTGGAAACAAAAGCTCCCAGTTTCCTAGTTTACTAGCTTTTATCTTATCCATAGAAAAGCAGGAAAAGAAGAAAAAGCAGAATAAAGTAGAATCTGCTGTAAAGTCCTATATACTAATTTTGGATGGTCAAAAGCTGGTCAAGATCAACCAAGAATTGGAAATAAATCATTCCTAGGATATGGATGGCATGTATTGACTTTAAGGTGCAAGTGGATGCCAACTAATTAAGCTAATGGGTGAATAATTAATCAAATAATGATTAACTATTTTATCCTAAGTTGTGAGTGGGTTTAATATATTCCAACACCCCCCTATAAGTATGAATTTATGATGGTATGAAAAAAAATATAGATGCATATAGGGCCCAGCAACAAGGCTATGGTCACCCTTTAACAATTATTACGTCCAGAAAAGTGAGGAAAGAGGCAAAACAACATGGGGAAAATCCTCCCACAAGGTAGGGAAAGGCACAAAATTTGAAATGTGTCTTCAAGATATCTTCATATTCACTTTAATGAGCTGACTGAACTTCTTCTGGATGAAGGACTTGCTAAAGAGATCATGAACTCCATGATCATGCGCTGGAGTGTAGAACCTGCAAGAAGGAAGAGGAGAGACTCCTTGTATCTCATAAACTGATGAAGTAGGAGCATTATATGAATGCTTATTTCTCCTGTCAAACTCTGATATGCAAACATAATCTGAAATGGAAAAGATATTTGTGCATACCCCTTTCCAAAGAGTACAAAAATTAAGACAATTTATTTCACACCCAATTCACTGAATAGCTTCAAAATTGTGATGTGAATCACATGTCAATATTCCAATCTGATGTAGCACCTATGTAGATCTTACATGAGGATTATAAAACTATGATATATCATAAATAATAGCATATGGAACAGCAAGGACAAAGGCTTCGGTGGCTCCATGAGGATATAGGGATAGACTAGGAAAATTATGAGCAACTGGGAAAACTAATAGGTGTAAAAATATGAATGATGGATGGGCATAATATCTGAACCATAAATGTTTAGAACATATCCAAACATGTTTAATATCAGTCCATATATGACTAAGTACATGGATAACCAGCCACTAAAAGTTAGGAAAGACTTCAAACCATGTAAGATAAATATCACTGCATAAGAGACCAATGAGGAATCAATTAGTGAGCTTGGGATTTGTATAGTCTTTGAATTATTCAGAGGTATGGTAGATGGTATGGATGGTGGTATTATATGTGTATCAACCTAAAAATATGCTTCTAAATCAGAATCCAAATGATCACATATAAGCATATCAATAGACTCATGGGAATACACTGGTAATGAATCCTCTAGATGAAAGGATGTAAGAATGAGATGTTCACAATATTCAAGAAGAATCTGAGTATTGATGCCAATAACAAAGGAGGATATGTTGAAGCACATGAGATCAAGTAAGGTAACTGGTATGACACAAATAAGGCTTGATGTGGCTAAGCAAACATCCTGTAAGTCACTGGGTTGTGCACCATCAATGAGAGAGGTATGCAAGAGGTGTAAAGAATCTGGCACATAGATCTCAGAATCTAAGATGGGAGATTGAGATAACAATGAATGGGTTATAGGATCATAATAAATATCAATAGCAGCTCCATATGTTACTTATTTTTCATTAATATTATCACAAGAATAAAAATCACCTTCAAGAGACATAGAAAAAGATGGCTCTTCAATATTTGCTTCTTCATTGAAGGAGGAAACATTCGAATGAAAGAGGGCAGCAGCAACATGAACTATATGAGAAAATTATTCATCATGATCAACTTCATTAGAGAATGTAGAGGCCAAGAAATATTGAGAGAGAGAACAATAGGAGATGCTATGTTCTCTCCATGCTTCATCTTCAATTTCCTGCAAACCAAAAGCTTTGTCCAAAATTTTCCAAGGCTCAAATGGAAATTTATCAGAATATATGAGATGATATATATTTGGATACATTCCCAATTACATAATTCCATAATCTCTATCACAATTATTTAGCCAATCAATCTTCTCTTCATAAGACTCAGGTTCACTCAATGCACCAATGGAGACATCAAAGAGACATTGCCTCTTCAAGTATGCACTCATCTTTGGCTTCCAATCAGCATAGTTGAAAGGAGATAGTAGAGGAAATTTTGAATCCATATTGAATTTGTTGATATTCTCTAAGAGATACTCTCTACAACCTACAAAACAAACTAGGAGAAAATCTTGTAAGCTAGACAAGCTCTTCTTCGGAGAGGGATAGGAGACTGTAAGCGTTCCTCAACTCTGTGGAAATTGATCAACCTTGTAGCTCTGATACCATGTAGAAATAATATATGAATGCTATGAGCAATTATTATAAGAATAAGCACAGGAAATAGATCTTTCTACTAAGAATTCTCACAAGCATACACAGGAAAAATAGAGAGAAGAAAAGAGACTGAATCACATGAATGAAGAGATGAATGTTGGTGTGTATCCTTCCATTTAATAATGATGAATAATAGTTTAAATAAATAGTACATCCCTCATAGGAAAATATAATTGTATGGAAACAACTCATAAAGCTCAAAAGGCTGACTTACCAAAATATAGCAAACCCCCATAGGTGGATAAAGCACTTACCAAATCTATCAAGGACCTCATGAGTTGGAAAAAGAATGAGTGAGTTATCAAGGAGATGGAAAAAACATGCTAATCCTAGAAAATGGAGAAAAACTAATGGAGGATGGGTTGGAAACAAAAGCTCCCAGTTTCCTAGTTGACTAGCTTTTATCTTATCCATAGAAAAGCAGGAAAAGCAAAAAAAGCAGAATAAAGCAGAATCTGCTGTAAATTCCTATATACTAATTATAGATGGTAAAAAGGTGGTCAAGATCAACCTAGAATTGGAAATAAATCATTCCTAAGATATAGATGGCATGTATTGACTTTAAGGTGCAAGTGGATGCCAACTAATTAAGCTAGTGGGTGAATAATTAATCAAATAATGATTAATTATTTTATCCTAAGTTGTGAGTGGGTTTAATATATTCCAACATGTCCAAATGTAACAACAAATGTGGAGGAATTGGTTTTAAATCAACATTATAAGTTTTTTTTATCTTCCTTGCGATAGAAAAACATTCTTGTACACTGTACATTTTGAGTAAATCATTGTTTCAAGTAATGCATTTGAAAGTGGGTTTCTTGAAATTATACTCTCATAAAGGAGATCACCATACATATCAAGGTGTGGGTCTTCAAGGTCCCTCAAGCACTGTGCAAGAGATGTGATCCCATGTGTACAAATGGTAGGGAGAAATGACCAAACCCTCATGTGTTATGCCCATGTGTTAGCATACCTGTTAATGATAAACCCAAGTTTGTTCTTGCAATAGATTTTGATTCGACACATAATATTGGGATTGAAGTTTTTGTTTTTTTCCATTTTATCAAGGATAATGCTCAAATACTCCCTTGGAAACCACTCTGACATAATTCTATGTGAAAAATAGTAGTAATATCTTCCACACATAACAATCTTGTAATGCTTGTTTAGTCAACCTTGTTTCTTTTCTTCCAACTCTTTTTGTAGTTGATGACTTCATCTATGCTTTCAACACGATACATTCACTACATTTACTAAAGTTGGTGTTCTTTGAGAATGTCATGTCTCAAAAATGAGTATCCCAGATCTTGCTCATTCTTGGTGGTGATATTGATGAATAATTGATTTTTTGAAGAGCCTCATTGATCTCCTTTAACAAAGTAATTTCTTTGTAAGTTGAAGGAAGGAATATTAAAGGAGTAGACATTCCATCTTCTTAAACTTGATTTGTTTGGTTTGGTGAAAATTTTTAATTATCCATGACAATTCTATGCAAAATTTCTATGGCTTCCATGGTATGTGCACATGCTTTCCATTTGTTGGTATTACCATGAAATCCTTTGATGTGTCAATGTTGGAAATATTGTTGGTACTTATAGAAGGTGATTTGAGGAATCTTGTGTATCTTGTACCATGCTTTCTTACAAATAATATTCAACCTTAAATCTCATGTCCTTTAGTTTCCTAACAATAGGAGGTAGGCCATGGCCATGGCTATTTGACATGATTGTGTTTGAAGTGAATGATTTCAAGACATATTTCCTGATACCATTTTTACTTGTGTTCCATACCCCTTCTAGCATATGCAATGGCTTTCATATCTACATGATGAAGAAAATATTGTTTGCAACATTCATCTGCTACCAAAAGTCAGATTTCTTTCTCTTCGTCTATTTTTTTTGGCATTTTCCAACTCTTTTTGTATCAATAACTTGTTTAATCCCTTTATATGGCCTCGTTACATGCATATCAATTGAGTCTGAATTTTTATCATTATAAATATCACCATCCAATTTATTTAAGGGTCTTGTGTCCTCTATAATATCCCATACCACCATTTCCTTGGGTGGCTTCGTGAAATTTCCCTTCACCCTTAAAATATCACATTCATTGTCCACTAACTTATTTATTGGTCATCTAGCCAAAAAAATGTATTGACGTATCACCATTTCTACATGTTTCACAATTTCCATCTATGTCTTCCACAAAAATACCAAAGTCCATTTCACCTAGAGTTTCACCCTCAACCATGTCATTCTCGCAGATATAAACTATGATCCCTTTGGCAATGAACATGCTTGTTCCTGTGCATTCATGTGTAAGAGAAACCTTTTTAAATTTGAATGTAACCCTATATTGAGAAATATTTATGGGATGATCATGGCAATGTGGTTGCAAATATGATTCTGGAAAAATCGCATAAGATTTCAATGGACCTTCTAGTATATGCTCAAATCCTATTGGGTTTGGTAGAAGAGAATCATTTTTTAACACCTTCTCAATTTTAACCACTATGAATCCTTTCTTTACCATCCTTCCATGCACCTTATCCCCAAGATCTGTATTGAATATGGAGCTTTCACCCACCTTCATTCAATGTTGCAAAAGTTCTAGTTCGTCTCCAATAGAAAATTTAGAAGAGACATTTGCACCTGTACACCAAATTAAAGAAGCGTAGTATTTACTCAAAAAAAAATTAAATGTAATATCAACATATGCTTGAAGATTTTGATTTACCTCTGTTGTGCCTCAAATTCATGATCTTCCATGGATGTATGTCGCCTTCATCAACAACTTCCATAATCAAATCTGGTTGAGTGACATCAATTATCAAAACCATAGCATAGTCTGCATTAACCCTTTCTCTGCCACAATAAGTTTTAGTTTATGTAGAATCAACCCTTCCTAGGCAAATAACTTGACCATTAATTAGGAGGTCAACATAGTCTCCTATTGTCAAAATTATATTTTCCATTTTATCTCCTTTCAATTATGTATCACAAAATTGAATTCTAATTTGTAAATAAGGTTAAACCATGTAAAGTGTGCTCTTAAATTTTAGCAAAAGAACAACCTTTAACAAAGTAATACAACTACAAAAATTTAAAACATTATGGCAATAATTTTGTTCGCAAAGAAACATTGTTCCCACCATCTAGTGCACACTATGAAAATTGACTTTACATATAAATCACAAAAAACATATATATGAATACCTTACAATTTCAGATTCAAGTATTATGAGAGAAAGACATATACTAACTCATATAAAACCACCAAATTCTTGGCACATGGGAAAAATGGAAATATCCTAATGAAAAATGAACATGCATGCTCTTTGATGTTTTCCATGTAATCAATTCAAGAAACCTAAGCGTGTCACATGTGTCAGGATTATTGGAGGGAATTTCATTGTAAGAGGAATGCATGGGTTAATGTGAAGGAAAAATACTTGGTACATAGTGAGTAAAGAGACTGATTATCTTGGAAACCTAATATCTACTTGATTGAGAGATATATTCACTACAAATTAGACAACGTTTATGAATGTTAGGGTGAATGCTATGGAATCATATGATTGCCTACCCATTTATTTCCATTATTCCTTGAGTTAACAAACAATCTTATGATATAATCTTATTTCAAAAACCTTATAGGGGTTTCCTTATTTCAAAACCTTATTATTTGAATATAATTGTTAAATGGTGCATGAAGACCTTATAATATACTCGTCTAGCTATAGAAGGAAGATATGTATGATGCTAACCGAGTGAAATCTTACAAATCCCATCCTCCACAAACAAAATATGGGTTATTCAACATAAGAATCAATATTAACAATATTTTTATAGAAAATAGAGTATTTGTAACTTAAGTTAATTAAGTGAAAACTCACAAATTTATCACATCACAGGGACATAATATTATACCAACAAAAAATGTCCACTAGTAGATAATATTTGAATGACAAATCCAATAAATATATCATATCATATAGAATTAAAGCATTATAATTAGTATGCATTGTAAACAAGGTAAAAAACAAATGAAAATCCACAAATTTAGAGTGTCATTTAGCATTAAAGTATGAAAAAGAAAATAATCGAGCACAACATACAGCATTAAAATTGTAGAAATATCGTGTACTAAAAATAGATTCTTTTAGTTTATAGAAACAATAGATTGGTAACATATTTTACTCTCAAACATAATAGATATAGAGTTCCATTGGCAATAACTTGTGAATTAGATATAGAGTTCCAATGTCAATAACTTGGTAACTAATATGAAAGATCAAAATGAGTCCCATTGTATAATATGAAAATATATTTATACAAAATAATCATCGCTCATTTCTTTTTACAATGAAGAGGTGTAATATTTTTAGTATGAACATGAAATACGATAGTAATTTTTAGATGTTTGTTAAAAAATACTGTGAAGTGCAAAACTTGAAATCTAGTTTGGCCAGTCTTAAGGCTTCTAAGACAAATTTTCTAAAAAATAAGCATCTAAAGTGAAAAAATTGAAATCTAGAGAATATATAATATTCTAGTAATAGGGGAAACTCTTAATCAAAGACGCCTCATGGAGAACTCCACCTTCTTTGCTACCAACCCAATGGCTCTTCCTCAAATTTGAACTATTAGAAACACACATTTGAACAATCACTTCAAACTGAACACGAATTGATCTATCTCATTGGGTTAACATTCTTTGCATAGGTAGAGATTAATTCTTTAAATTTAGGAGTGGTTAATTTAAAATAATGATTGTAATTTGAGATACCATGTAATAATAAAAAAAGAATTGCAAGGTTTACATTCGAAAGATATGGTTATGGCCTTAAACTATGTAGTAGAGGCTTCTAGGTTGTGAATATAATGCATGTTATTTTTCCTCATAAAAACAATATTGCACCGTGAATGAAAGCTAACATGTGCTCACTTTCAAATGGTAGTTTTCCTTCTAGCACAATAACATTGTCATAAAATCCAACATGTGTTAGCTTTCATATGGTAGTTTTTCCTCATAACAACAAAGCATGTTAGCTTTCCTTCTAATACAATATTACATGGCAATGTAGTATGGATAATTTTAGGGGCAAAATTTATCCCATGGGATATTTTTAGGGAGTTTTCTCCAAAAAAAGATTCACCATTTTGCAATTTTTGAAGCCCTGTTTCACCCAATTTTGATGGGGTAAACTTTTTTCACCGTAAAATTTGCCAATTTATTATATAAATGATATAAAATCCTTGGAAATTAAAATATTTTTTGAAAAATATCGCCAAACATTTTATAGTTGGTGTTTTAAGAATTGGTAATATTTTCCAACATTTATACACTTTTAAATAAGTATGGTTCCTTAAAATCATCCCTGCAATGAAGGCTAACGTGTGTTAGCATTACTTCTAACAGCATTGCACGCTGTATGAATGTTAGGTTTCATATGATATTTTTCCTTCCAGCATAACCACATTGTCATAAAATCTATCATATGTTAGATTTCATATGGTAGTTTTCCTTCTAGCATAACCACATTGTCACCAAAGCTAATGCTTATTAACTTTCATATTGTAGTTAAAAATTT
>LPNX010493606.1:0-11112 GCA_001517045.1 Pseudotsuga menziesii | reverse complement strand
CCACCGTGCCATATCGACATGTTGAATGTACTGTTGGATCTTTCCACGAAACTCTGGAATAAAATCACATACTCGAACCTGGTACATGAATATTAATATGTGAATAAACCACGTAAAAAAATGTGTGTGTACACATGATTATTAATTTGTCAATATTCAAGAATTTACCTGTGAAGTCACCAATTTAATCTTCCTGCTTTCTTTCCCATCGTTTAGCTAATATGTCTCATAATGATAGTTCTGCTTCTCAACAATTGCATTCTCGAATGCTTGATCTTCACTTTCATGGATGCAATCAGACCAAAGGATAGCCCACCACAATTGTTGCAAGAACCGTCTACACATTGTTTTAAGTAATGTGTCTTCCCATCTTGCCTCGGACACATGAGGGTATGGATGAAATCCCTGGATGAAATTGGCGGTACTGTACTTCAGCATTCCTGCACATGGTTAGGATGCAAAAAACGACGTATATGTGCAAATTTATGGTAATATAGGTCAAAATCTATGTGGTATCTACAACAACAAGTGTTCCAGATGGTATTGATTCTAACATACCAAGGCTTGCATTTTTCAAAACATCTTTGCCTGAGCCTTAGCTCTACATGGGAAACTTTAAACATCTCGAACAGTTGAGTTTGTGTCATGTCAAGATAATGCTTAACATGAGGTTCAGTGTGATGAGAACCCCTACAATGTTTTCACACATCCTTCGTGTTAGAAGAAGGCCTAGTGTTATCATGCCAAAACGTTTGCACTAGGCCCTTCACTGCTTCGACTAACTTCATGTCTTTGCGGGGAAGTCTACCGCTAAATGCCCATAATGTTTCCATTTGTCCCTCTACATCAAGGTTGTCCCTTTTTACTGAATATTTTTTAAGAGTCTTTGGATGTAAAGGAACAATTTCTGATGTGCATTTAAGTAAACGACGTTTCCTTGTGGATCTACATACAATTGATTCAGCCAATACATGACGAGCCACATTACAGTCTTTTGAACGAGTTTTTTTACCAATCGATGTGAATGCAGTAGCAAGAGATTTAACAATGTGATTACTTGATTCCATATTATTCATTGTTGTTATGCGTAAATTTATTCTAACAGTTGCCATATTTCTAGATTTAAGCAAAGCTAAAAACAGTTGGCATTTACCGGCTTCGGATTTGTTATCAAAATATTGTTTCATTATTCGAGAAGAATGACGAAGGATAGTGCGTTTAGCCACCTTACCTTCCATGGAAGTCAATCCGCTCTCATCCACTTGTATTCGCTTAGGAGTTCTCTTTCTTTTTGATGCAAAATTTCTTGCCGTTTCAAATGCTGGAGTGATGTTTACATCCACTGCCGGCTGACAACTTCGATTAGGAGATTGAACCACCGAACATGGTTGTTGCTGAGTCACATTTGCATCGGGGGTAACATAATTATTGAACTGTTCAGAAGATTGACCATCTACTAAGGGATGAATAATATCAACTTCCGTATAACCAGCTTCTTTTAAGGTTGCATTATCTTCCTTAGCCTCTAGGTCAGGTATCTCTTGAGGGGGAATGGGAACTATTTGCTCATCTAATGAATGCCGATGATTTCTTGAATCTTCCCTTTCTTTTTCGTTTTTTTTTTTCTTCTTCTTCCAGTGTAAGCACCTTCCTTGCTGAATTTCTTCCTCTATTACATACATTACCCATTGAAATCCACCCAAACTTGTACAAAACTATGCAATTATGTACAAGTTATGATAACAATTTGCATGTCCAACAATTCTCTGTGCACGGGTTCAGACGAATTATGTCTTTTGATACGTTAAAGGTGGCCGACACAATGCCACCCTACATTTTCTATATAACATAAATCGCACCTGCGATATATTGCATATGCGATATTGAATTTTAGGTTAAATTTTTGGAGAAAAAGGGTTTTCCATATCGCATATGTGATTTATTTTTCAATGAAAATGTGTTAAATTTACATTGTGATCTATATATTTTTGTGATCTATTTACATTGTGAGATCTATTATCTTGTGATCTATTTTTATTGTGATCTATTATTTACATTGTGATCTATTATCTTGTGATCTATTTTTTTTTTATCCATGGAAATATACACTTACATTTACATTGTGATCTATTATCTTGTGATCTATTTTTTTTTTATCCATGGAAATATACACTTATATAGTTTTGTATGCATATTATGCATAAACACACATGAACATATACATAATCAAACATACATGCACATATACACTTATAATGAGGGTGATGAACGTGATGATGATGACCATGATAATGATGATGACCATGATGATGATGATGATGACCATGATGACGATGACCATGATGATGATGATGACCATGATGACCATGATGATGATCATGGCCATGATGACGATGACCATGATGATGATGATGACCATGATGACAATGATGATGTTGATGACAATGATGATGATGTTGAGGATGAGGGTGTCGATGAAGATGATGATGACCATGATGATGATAATGATGATGATGATGACCATGATGATGATGATGAGGATGAGGGTGATGAAGGATGAGGACTACGAGGTTGATGAGGATGATGATGACCATGATGATGACCATAATGACGATGACCATGATGATGATGATGACCATGATGACCATGATGATGATGATGACCATGGTGAATGATGACCATGATGATGATGATGACCATGATGACCATGATGATGTTGATGACAATGATGATGATGTTGAGGATGAGGGTGTCAATGAAGATGATGATGACCATGAAGATGATAATGATGACGATGATGACCATGACGATGATGATGAGAATGAGGGTGATGAACGATGATGATTGTGAGGGTGATGAGGATGAGGACTACGAGGTTGATGAGGATGATGATGACCATGATGATGACCATAATGACGATGACCATGATGATGATGATGATGACCATGATGATGATGATGAGGATGAGGGTGTCGATGAAGATGATGATGACCAAGATGATGATGATGAGGATGAGGGTGTCGATGAAGATGATGATGACCAAGATGATGATGATGAGGATGAGGGTGTCGATGAAGATGATGATGACCAAGATGATGATGATGAGGATGAGGGTGTCGATGAAGATGATGATGACCAAGATGATGATGATGAGGATGAGGGTGTCGATGAAGATGATGATGACCATGATGATGATGATGAGGATGAGGGTGATGAACGATGATGCTTGTGAGGGTGATGAGGATGATGATGACCATGATGACGATGACCATGATGACCATGATGATGATGATGACCATGAGGACCATGATGATGATGATGACCATGATGACGATGACCATGATGATGATGATGACCATGATGACCATGATGATGATGAGGGTGTCGATGAAGATGATGATGACCATGATGATGATGATGAGGATGAGGGTGATGAGCGATGATGCTTGTGAGGGTGATGAGGATGAGGATTATGAGGGTGATGAGGATGATGATGACCATGATGACGATGACCGTGATGACGATGATGATGATGATGACCATGAGGACCATGATGATGATGATGACCATGACGACGATGACCATGATGATGATGATGACCATGATGACCATGATGATGATGATGACCATGATGACGATGACCATGATGATGATGATGACCATGATGACCATGATAATGATGATGACAATGATGATGATGTTGAGGATGAGGGTGTCCATGAAGATGATGATGACCATGATGATGATGATGACGATGATGATGATGATGACCATGATGATGATGATGAGGATGAGGGTGATGAGCGATGATGCTTGTGAGGGTGATGAGGATGAGGATTATGAGGGTGATGAGGATGATGATGACCATGATGACGATGACCATGATGATGATGATGACCATGATGACCATGATGATGATGATGACCATGATGACGATGATAATGATGATGATGATGACCATGATGACCATGATGATGATGATGACAATGATGATGATGAAAATGATGATGATGTTGAGGATGAGGGTGTCGATGAAGATGATGACCATGATGATGATGACAATGATGCATCTGATGATGATGATGATGATGATGGTGAGGGTGATGAACGTGATGATGATGAGGATGATGATTATGATGATGAGGAGGAGGAGGATGTTCATGATGTTGATGATGAGGCTGTCGATGAAGATGATCTGACCATGGTGATGATGATGACCATGATGATGATGATGATGATGATGATGATGATGATGACCATGATGATGATGATGAGGATGAGGGTGTCGATGAAGATGATGATGACCATGATGATGATGAGGATGAGGGTGTCGATGAAGATGATGATGAGAATGAGGATGAGGATGAGAGTGATGATGACCATGATGATGATGATGATGATGATGATGATGATGAGGGTGGTGAACGTGATGATGATGAGGATGAGGATTATGATGATAATGATGATGAGGATGCTGATGATGTTGAGGATGAGGGTGTCAATGAAGATGATGACCATGATGATGATGACAATGATGATGATGGTGATGATGATGAGGAGGAGGAGGAGGATGAGGGTGATGAACGTGATGATGATGAGGATGAGGATTATGATGATGATGAGGATGAGGATGCTGATGAGGTTGAGGATGACAATGGTGATGATGATGACCATGATGATGATGACAATGAGGATGAGGGTGATGAACGATGATGATGAGGATCGAGGTTGATGATGATGATGATGAGGTTGATGATGATGATGAGGATGAGGGTGACGATGAAGATGATGATGAGGTTGATGGTGATGATGAGGAGGATGATGAATATGATGATGAGGATGAGGATGAGGCTGTCGATGAAGATGATGATTATGGTCAGGATGAGGGTGATGAACAATGCTGATGAGGGTGACGATGAGGATGAGAATGAGGGTGACGATGAAGATGATGATGAGGATGATGGTGATGATGAGGAGGATGATGAGTATGATCAGGGTGATGATGATTATGTTGATGAGGATGAGTTTGATGATGAGGATGACGATGATGACCATGATGATCATGATTAGGATGATGATGATAATGATGATGACGAGGATGAGGATGATGACCATGATGATCATGATTAGGATGATGATGATAATGAGGATGATGAGGATGAGGGTGATGATGATCATGAGGTTGACGATGATGAGTATGAGGATGAGGATGAGGATGATGCCGATGATGACCATGATGAAGTTGATGAGGATGAGGGTGATGCTAATGATGATGAGGAGGAGGATGAGGATGAGGGCACGATGTCATCTGATGATGATGACGATGACGATGATGACCATGACTATGCTGATGAGGTTGAGGGTGATGATGATGATGATGAAGCTGATGAGGGTGATGGTGATGACGATGATGATGAACAATGATGATGATGATGAGGAGGAGGAAGATGATGACTATATGATGATGATGATGAAGATGAGGATGAGGGTAAAGATGATGATGATGAGGATGAGGGTGGTGATGAAGATGAGGATGAGGGTGATGACGATGGTGATGAGGATGAGGGTGGTGATGATGATGAGGATGAGGGTGACGGTGATGATGATGATGATGAGGGTGGTGATGATGATGAGGATGAGGGTGATGATGATGATGATGAGGATGAGGGTGGTTATGATGATGAGGATGAGGATGAGGGTGGTGAACAATGATGTGTTAGGACAAAAATAAATTAGTGTAAAATTTATCATAAATTAGCTCTGAATGTAAATCTAGAAGCCATACCACATAAATTAGGTCTGAATGTAATTCTATGTATCGCATATGCGATATAACGCATATGCGATATGAATAATCCATAACGCATATGCGATATAGATTATCCATATCGCATATGTGTTATATCGCACATGCGATATGGATAGGCTATATCGCATATGCGTTATATCGCATATGCGTTATTTGAAAATTTAAATATTTGGCGGGATTAAGGTTTGGCATTGGGTTTGGAAGCAGCTTCAGAATACCGAACCTAATGGCTAACCTAATGGCTAGGACAAATCAACTAGGGCTATTGCTCAAGTCTTTTAGAACTCTATCAATATGCTCAGATTAGATCCCATGTTTTGATATGACATACACAATATTTTTTTATGAAAATGTACGATATTGTAGAGTACGAAATGACGATTTTGAATATATAATTTTTTCCTACAAAACTATGTTTTATTTATTTATAATTATTTTTCTAAATGACACACGTTAGTTTTCGAGAAAACATACATCGATTGTTTCTTATATAACTTTCATTTTCCATCACCATTTCCCATAAAAACTATATGGTGCACTAGACGAGATCAAGCTCTGTGATCTTATATTAAGAAATCAAGGATTTCATTAATTTTTGCCCCTAAAGTGTTGCACCCGCACATAAGGTTTTAATTTCAAGATTTTTTGACTTGAATAATTAATAATAAAAAAAATAATTCATGAAAAATTCCGAATAAATAGTGTTGCACTAGGCCCATATGTCCTTTATATGTGTGCAAGATTTTATCTCAAATGGACATCATTTACCTCATATATTGCTGCACCCGCACAAACATATATGTTAAGATGTGCTGAAAATTTGAAAACCCACTTTCACGGAAACTAATTTTATAATCATTTGCGCACACTTTCTCTGCATAAACCCTATATATTATAAAAGATGATTCAATTACCTATCTTTTCTTTTTCTACTTCATCTTCAAATAAGTTAGGGAAGTACCCCTAATTGTCACCTAAAATCATAGTTTTTCGTTTATTCTAGTATTATATGGCATCTAAAGTGTCCTTAAATGAGTCCATGATTGTGCATCAGCCCATCTTCTCCACAGCTTAACAGCCTTAATAGATATTTAAAAATCCAAGTCTATCTACACAGGCCTCAAGGCTCATCAAACCCCACAGAGAATCCCCAAACCAAATGAATGAAACAAAACGTAGACATGTTGAGAGACAACAAGCATAGGAATTTTTGGAGAGGCTTACCTTACACCTCGGGCACAACCTTCAAATCGACGATAGATCTTTAGCCATTCTTCTCTTCACTATCCCTTGGCACCTGCAAACACTAAGCGAAACCAGGATGAGAAGTATGGCAATGATAGGATCCATAGAACAAAATGAATTGCAAACATAAAACCCAAAATGAAGCATACCTTCAAATCCTGGAGGTCGCCTCCATTTTTCCCCTGCATAGAGCCAAGACCAAACCCCAAACAACCAAGCAAATGACAAGTCTATCGAGCCCTAAGTTTGGGCTTCCACGAAAACCAAGGTGCATTAATGGCACTAGATGGTATCCACTTTCAAAGACAAAACCCACTTTTCTATAGTTTGATATCGTCGCTTAAATGTAGGTCTCCATTCCCATGCAAGGCTTAAACCCCATTAACATATCGTTCAACCATATGGTATATTTCACCACTTAAAAACATATCACAAGGTTTAAAACATGACAAGGTTATGTTTGATGTATAGTCCATATATGGTATGCGCTAATCCAAAGTCAAGCCACAAGGCATAAGTATTAAAGGTAACATGTAAAACATAGACTTAAAGACTTAATACAATATGTCTTCCCTAAGTTTAAAGCTTAGTAAACATGGCATATGAAATATTCCATGTTAATAATTAAATTTTAAGAATAAAATCAAAGGTCTGGTTTTAAAGCAAGTTCATAACATGTAAATATAAAACATAGGTTATGTTAGTCTTGTTAATCAAGTAAACATAGAACGTAAATATAATAAGATATAAGAGTAACTACAACTCGTAAAAATAGAAATAAATCATAAATACATCTATGGGGAATACAAAAAAAACCCTCACTATATTGAGGTTACTCTTACCGCAGGTTAATCAAGGGTACTTGAGATATATATTATATGTAAAACATTATATGTAATAGTGGAGAACATTATATATATATATATATTGGAGATACATGTTATATATAGAACATATAATGTTACATATAATCATGCATCATTACATGGCGAAAAAAACCCCATACATATATATATATATATTATATGTAGAACATTATATGTAATAGTGGAAAGCATTATATATATATATATTGGAGATACATATTATATGTATAACATATAATGTTACATATAACCATGCAGCATGACATGACGAACAAACCCCATACATATATATATATATATATATATTATATGTAATAGTGGAGAGCATTATATATATATATATATATATATATATATATTGGAAATACATATTATATATAGAGCATATAATATTACATATAATCATGCAGCACTACATGGTGAAACAAACCTCATACATATATATATTGTATGTAGAACATTATATATATACTGGTGGAGAACACTGTATATATATAGTTGAGATATATAATTGAGATATATATATTATATATATATATATATATGAAGAGCATAAAAAAAAGCAAAAGGAATTTCATATATAAATATAATGTAAAAGAAAAACATTATATTTATGGTGGAGAAGAATACCAATACTTATTGATTTACCCTAGGTTATAGCATTTAATTGTGGAGGTGTTATTAATGCCAGACTTATAATGGTTATTGAGGAGGCCTTATTGCATTACCTCAATTTATAGCAGTTAATTATGGGGGGTTGTTGAATTCCATTAACTTATTTATTGACTACTCACTTTCAACTGTTATTAAAAATTACCCGGATTCAGAGCCATTTATTATGGAGGAGTTGCTGGATTTATTGTCTGACTACTAACGTTCAGCCGTTATTAGAATTGTCGGATTCATAGCCATCAATTGAGGAAGGCCTTGATGAACTACTAGGAGGATTTTATTATTTAGGAGTTAGTGTTGAGAACCAGAAGAGGGCATCTCCAAGGGGATGGCTCACTTTTGGCCTCTGCGCATTACTTGGCATTGGATTCATTAGCCAGTGTGGACTAAGAGTTAATTTGAATGGCTATGGAAATGGGGACAGTGAAAAGTAGAGATTTTATTATTTATATTTTTTGAGTAAAGGCCATGTGTGAAGACGTGGTTTTCATCTTGACTCTTAGAATATAGTATGGAGCCAAAATATCAGCGCTTCATACCCTGTTTGTACGATTGCATTACCTCAATTTATACGAGTTAATTATGGGGGGTTGTTGAATTCCATTAAATTATTTCTTGACTAATGACTTTGAGCCGTTATTAAAAATTACCCGGATTCACAGCCATTTATTATGGAGGCCTTGCTGGATTTATTGTGTGACTACTAACGTTCAGCGGTTATTAAAATTGTCAGAATCACAGCCATCGATTGAGAAAGATCTTGATGAACTACCAGAGGGATTTTATTATTTAGGAGTTAGCGTTGAGAAGTAGAAGAGGGCAGCTCCAGGCGCATGGCTCATTTTTTGCCTCTGCGCATTACATGGCATTAGATTCATTAGCCAGTGTGGACTGATAGTTAATTTGAATGGCTATGGAAGCGGGGACAATGAAAAGTAGAGATTTTATTATTTATATTTATTAACTGAAAGCCATGTGTGAAGACGTAGTTTTCATCTTGATTGTTGGAATATAGCGTGGAGCCAAAATATCAGCACTTCAGACCCCGTTTGTACGATTGTGTGTCTTTGAGGGATGGAATCTCTCGATGACAGTTAAGGTTTTAATTTTATTATTATTATTATGAGGATGGTGGTGTTGAATAATCTTTTGGCACTGCATTGTAAATAATATTTCAGTTATTAGTTAGTAAAATCTAGTTAATAATCTTGTTATCTAACTGTAGATTAAAGGTTTTGATCTCCTTTATATGTAACACTAATTCATGTAATAAGATATTTATTTGCTGAGGTTCTTCACGGCCTGTCTTTTTTCCCAGAAATAAATGACCCAAAGTTTTTTTGTTGAAACCCCCTCCGAATACTTAAAACCTCCTTCCAACCCCTTTTTATACCTCAATCCTTATAAACCACCCTACCCACCTGCACCTTAAACCCCTCATCCCCCAATACCTGCAATATATTGGTTTAATTTTTGATAATTTTAAAACCCACAATATGAACTAATGTGATAGGATATTGGTCAATAAGTGAAGCCCTAGTAAGGAAAATTGGATGGATCTCAATATGTACAATGTAGAAGCCATCAACTATAAGTTAAAAAATCATTTAAATTTACACACTAGACTAAGTATGATGAAAGGAGGAAGAATATGTACAACGTAGAAGCCATCAACTATAAATATGACTTAAAAAATCATCTAAATTTACACACTAGACTAAGTATGATGAAAGGAGGAAGAATATGAAAATGGATTTTCTGAAAACGCTTTCCTTAAAAGGACAATCGCCACAAACCATGTAGAGAATCAGTGACGGTATAGTTCATTTCTTCGCCATAAAAAAGAAGATACCCATAACAGAAAAAAGAAGAAGATACTCATGACAAAAGGCACAGCCGCCACAAACAATGTATCGCTGTAGTTCATTGCCTCACCTTATAGAGGAAGATGATCATGACAAAAAAAGATTAGCAAACGGGTGATAAAATCCAAGTAGGATAACCTTGTACTATGGAGTGATATCGATTTAGTTAGAGTTTGACTTTTTCAAAAGTCGGCTCATAAACAAATAAAACGATATGTTTCTTATTAATAGAAAGAATAAACTCACAAATCAAACAATAGTTGAACCCATATGCAGGATTATCCTTGTCATGAGACAGTAATAGATAGGAAGTAGCTCAGCGAAGGAAGCTAATTAAAAAAAATCTATTGGCTTTGAACCTTCCATCGAATTTTTAGAAAACAAAGCGAGGAGAGAAAAAAAGTAGCTTCGATCTATCTTCCGTTGGATTTGGAAGAAAACAAGAAAAGGATCGACTTTTTTTAGTTTGGATTTCTTTCTTCAACAATACGATGGGTAACAATATGGGCAAAGACACGGAGAACACAAGTTTACTGTTAGAAAATGAAAAAATGTCCACCCAAGTCGGTATGGCCACAGACAAAAAACAAGATAAAATTTCCTCCCAGGTCAGTGACAAAGAAGTGGTCAAGAGGTCACAAGTACAAGAAAGTAC
>LPNX010493593.1:4018-37417 GCA_001517045.1 Pseudotsuga menziesii | reverse complement strand
AATGTGAAAAGACATTTTTATGAATTATGAGTACTTTACTTGAAAATGACAATAATATTATTTTATGAGAAAGTGAGTTGTGAGTACTTTACTTGAAAATAAAAATAATATTATTTTATGAAAAAGTGTGAAATGACTTTTATTGTGAGTACTTCACTTTATGACTTAAAAGTACTTGTACCACTATCTTGGTTAACTATGGATTTTCATCCACCATAGAAAATGTGACAAATAAGCATTCTTAACTCATGCAATGCCACCTCAACCATGGGGGATGATGTCATCTACTAGAATGTAATTGGTTGATTTTTATAGTACATTTTGGTCCTTTTGAGGCCCATTTTTTACCTCAAATTCTCTCTAATGTTTCCCGCCGATTGTTTGTTTTACCGGGATGTATATATTTCATGGATTGGGGTTTATTTTCCATTTTTTTTTTGCGAATTGCCCACGCTGTCATTGTCATGTCGAACAGGAAATTGTACTCGGTGTCGGTAGCCCTTTCCTAGGTGGCGACACCATGGAAGTTTGCGGATTCTTCTCACCAGTCGCATAGTGCCTTGCCAGGTAGGCCATTATTCTCGTTTCTACCTCTTCCTTTTCGAATTGTTGAACTGGGGCCATTTCCCTTGGTTAGTTCCCACCTCTGCGGTTAATGAATACCTAGGTTACGTTTTTTAGCGCTTATATAGTTCATGTAGACGGTATGGCTGTCCAGTGGGGGGTTTTTGTTTGCTGAATGATTAATTTTGTTGCCGTTATGAGTTTGTGAACCGCACCCGGTTGTTTGGGAAACCGGTGCAGACGAGCATTACGTTGTCTGCACCAGTTTCCCCCAGTTTGTGTATGGCTATCCGGGGAGGGTAGTGCCCTGTTAGTCTGGAGAGGAAGGTGTTTTCTGGTTTATTTCGAAGTACCGAGGTTTTTGTTTCCCAGTCTTTGGGTCGCTCACGTTTCATGTGGACTAGGGTCGCAGTTTTGAGGTTACACCCCGTTTAGGATGAGATTGGGAATAGCATATTTTTTTTGGAATCATAGCACCGAGGGTGTAGTTTGAGACTGTTTTACTTGACGGGGGGGGGGATTTTTCTTCATTTTAGTGAGGCCATGATGTTATGAGTTGATTATGTAATGTTTTAGTCATGGGAAGGTTGAAAACATACTTAAAGAATTACAAAATTCTAGGATATAACTAACACTATAAAGTGCACTTTCGATATTTACAAACCATATATGACATGTTAAGGAGAGATATTTTCTTCTAATCACATTGCATTCCCATTAAACATAGTATCAACACGATGATTCCAAACCTTCTTTAACTATGTAATCTATGTTTATTTATTCCATTACATCTATAAATGTCACCATTACCTCTATAAATGCACTGATAATGTACGCCTGCAACATATATTTCTACAACTAAAAGATATCATGAAGCAGAAAGTAAATGCATGCATGGATTTGTTGTTGCAAACTATTTGGTGGACCTCAAAGAACTGAACCCAATGATCCTATTGGACCAAGTGAATGATCCAAATTGTCTGAATGTGGAATTAGAGTGCGAACATCCTTCATCTCTCCTTCTAGATCACCATAAAAATTGCGTCAAACCTGCCTCATATGTGCTCCATCTGCTATAGGTTCTCCTTGGAAAGGAATAGAAACATGCATTGTCAATGACTAAACAACCATTTAACCTCTTTTCTTTAATTCTTCTTCATTACTAAGAATCTGTGACAAGTTAACAAATTATTTTTCCTGCTTGGGTATCATTTTTCATTCTTAGATATCATTTTTCATGCTTGGATATTATTTTACATGTTGGGAGGATGGATATCATAAGATATAACAATTTGTAATTGATTATGTGTAGGCTACAAGTTTTTCAAGCCAAGATATCATAATTCGTCTAGATGATGGCATAGGTGCAACAAATAAACCCTCGAGGGAAGGGATTTTTCTTTGAATATAAAGAACTTGAAATTATTCAAAGTCTGGCAGCGTAAGACCCCAACACTAGACCCCCAGTCACTCACAACAATTCCAAAAGTATGAATTTTACTACCCATAAGAGATCCCGAGGCGATGGGAGAGCCATCCATGTGGGCCATGGATGGGTGTGATAAGCCAAAATTAGACGCCTCTAGAAACACCATTGATAACTCCACTACATGTATCGCCGCCCCAACAAAATGCAATTTGTTCTCCACAAAAAAGCCATAGTTTAAAAGCACACCTGCGGTGATAGACTCGAGTTGGATGCCCTGCAAATACAATCATGTCATGTTATATCCCTAGAAATCTACATTGCTCCTCACATATGATTATCTGCTAAATAATACTATGATTGCAAACCCACTTTCAAGTATTTAAATTGTGTGTTGAATGTCCTCATTAATGAGAAGCTCTTTCATAATTCCCTTGAGTTGTATTCACATAAGAAAGAAACTAGAATTAGGGAAAATTTTCATACCTCTAAAATTCTTATCAACGCACTCTGTAGGAGCTCATAGTGGCATTTCGGTAGGGCTGGTAATATGACACATAATATGATGTGCCAAGCCTTGATAGTGTTGCAGCTGCAACAATTTCCCAAAATTCTAAAAAAATTTAGGACCCTCCTTTTGCTTAGAGTTAGTTCGATTTTCCTTTTCTTTGGGTTGGTTCAGGAATGTTTTCTTGGAATGGTTGAATTGATTTATTACTTGTTTGGTCTCTCTAGCACTTGAAGTAATCCCCTGTGTGTGATCAATCTTTATTGCTACTTTTGAACGTAGTTGAAGCATGCTTGAATCGGAAGTTTTTAGGTTAGTACCCCGCCGTTGCGGATGGGTCTTTCTTTAGGTCTTCCGCCATTGCGGATGGATCTTGGGTTTTGACTTCATTTTTATTTCCGACCCATCGGCTGCCTTTTGGTTTTACATCGGAGCAGTTGTTAATTCTTCTTCCGCCATTGCGGATGGTTTTTCGTTTCGACTTCGATTTCTTTGCCAGTTTCTTTGTTTTACTTCGGCGGTTGTCGCATCGAAACTTGTTTATCATTTTTCTCCGCCATTGCGGCTGCTAAAACGCTTGCCCCTTCGATCGAAAAGTTTTCCGCTTTCGACTTAAGACCCTCCATTACGGACGGGAGTGCGCTTTAAGGTTCTGACGTTGCAGGTGGGAAAAGCGCTAGCCCTTCCGACGTAAAGTCATTTTGTTTCCGATTCGAACTTCACGGATGGTTTTATGTATGAGCTTCCGCCGTTGTGGAAGAAATTGCGCTATCGGCTTCCGATCCAAAAGGGCTCTGATGTCCGATCCTTTAGTTTTCCCGCCATACATATTTCCGCAGATGACTTAAAGCTTTGACCGCCCGCCGTTGCAGAAGGAACTTCACTTTCTTCCTTCGATCCATAAGCTCTTCGACGTCCGATGTATTGTTCGCTCACCATGTTGACTTTATATATATGCACGGGTCACGGGGTTTATTTTATCATTTCAATATCGTCGACTAGTGTGCTCTATCACTATCAGTTGCTGTCGCTCATTCGCCCGGTTCCCCGTGTTCAGTACATACAGTCCAGGTGTCTTCACCGTAAGGCTCGGCAAGCTTCTCCATGTCGGTTATGCATCGTTGCTAGGTAGGCTCGATGTTGCCCTACCTTGTTCTGTTCAAGGTTTTTGATGATGTTTGCTACGGTTGGGTGTTTTACTAAGACTGTTTCCCCTCAGCCCCGTTTTACATGCATATATAGGGGGGGATGTATAGCGTAGCTGGGAGTACGAAAGTTTTACCCACGGTTAGGTTTTGCTACAGTCTTTTCTTTTGTCCACCCGATGATTGCACCTATGTGTTGGGGAATCTCTTGTGAATTTACTGTTCGCAGTTGGGGGTGTTTTTAACCCACGTAATAGTTATTTTGGCTCGCGGTCGTTGGTGTGCAACTGTGTGCATAGTGGATGGAGGCTTGGTGCAGGCGGCCGTTACGCCGCCTGCACCTAGCTTCCCTGTGTGTGATAAGGTGCAAGGGGAGGTTTTGTTGTGGTTTTCCAGTAGCATTTGGTGGTTCCTCCTTTTGATCAAGACCCATATTTCCCATATTCTCGAGCCCCAGCCTTTGTTGCTATGCAGTCCCGCGCAGCCCATTTGTGCTCAATCGTCTAAAACCCTAGCCGGTTAAAGGGGATATGCCACTGTTTTAGTTTGTTAACCGGGAATCACATGGGTAGTGGTTTTGATAGAAGCGCCATTTGCAGCAAGATGACAACAATACCCGCAGAGAGCGGAATTTGTAGTCGCGTTAATGTAAATATTTTGCCATGAACAGCATGAGTCCTCGTCGATTTTATTCCTGCTAGGCTATATTGTTAAAATGTTTGGTATTGGAAAGCATAGGAGACTCGCACAGTCTTACTGCATATGACTACCTTTCAACCATCTTCTCTGTTTGCTATACATAGACTAAATCGCTGAACACTGCATCTTGTATTTTAATGGTTCTGATAGTCAGGGCATTTTTAGGTTGTACATGCATACATTTGCTTTATTAACTGATAGCTAACATATTAAACATAGGAGAAATGGTGCATTGCACAGTAATGTATACTGTTTTGCCACTTAGCCAAAAGGGCTCAATGTTACATTTTTATGACAGGAAGATCCCACCATGTACAAGAGACAAAGAAAGAAGGCCCCTGTGGGTGATGAAGAACCAGAAGTAGAAGTGATCACTAAAACTGAATGCATATACGAAGATACTAAGTGCATTTCTGGGGTGGAACCTGAATACCAGTGGGGTGAAATCTATGGAATGATCACCCGAAGAGAGGTTCCCGACATAGGATTGGAGGAGGAATCTATATATGCTAACATTGAAAGATCAGCACTAAAGAGGGTAGCAACTAGACCAGAGCTTTTCCCATGCTCTGAAGTAATCAGATGGATTCTGCCGTGGGCAGATGCCACAACTCTGATTCTGGAAGATGTTAATAAGCAGGGCTATGCTGCATACAGCCCTAGATATGTAGCTTTGGCCTACCACCTGCCAGAAGCTGGAGTGTTCGTGTCTGATGACTGGTTGAATAACGTAAGAATGGACCTTATAGAGACCATGAAAATAATGCTGTTGACTGGGAGGCATTTCAGAACCAGAGTAACAGGCGATTATGATACTGCAAGTTTGAGGGCTCCATACAGATTCATAGCCTTGATGCTCAACATAATTTTTGGAAGAGCTCACTGCAGATTGTTCAAACTGGAATGGATACCCATTATTTTCCATGTTGCAACCCAGGGAACAATCTTCAACTGGGCTAGCCTTTTCTCAAACAATCTTTCTGCTTGCTTGGCCTCAGCCTTGGGAGGAGAGGCCCAGAAAAGGTTTGAGTTTTATATGAGTTCAATACTCATAGACTGTATACTATGCAACCAGCCCTTCCCCAGTCTCAGGTGCATCTGGGATAGAGAAAGGATGCTTGTCTATGCTGCTTACAAACCATTGTGGGTGCATAAATACCACAGCCATTATAGAGAAGTCTGTGAACACTTTCTTATGCCTCTCCACACACTCATTTTCCTGAAGGAGTGTGACTGCATGTCGGAGGAGGCCATGCAAGTGATAGAAGAATACACAGACTACTACTTGACTGAAAATGGCATGTACTTCAGAATGTTTGGTGGCATGAGAGCACCCTCCTTGCTCCCCAAATACGCAACTGATTATATTATCCATAAGGAGGCAGTCAGACAAGTGTTCATAGATGGAATACGCAGTTTTTTGTTCGATCACAAGAAGACTGCTTACCCTCCTTTGCCATTCAAGCTGGGAAGCTACAGATTCACCAAAGTGAAGCAAGCTGAAGAATTCGTGGGAGAACTGGAGAGGTTCCATTTTGGCGAGATGCCATACCACAAAAACGACTCCCACGGAAAAGTGGCAGAGCATTGCAAGGAGAACAAGGTACACTTTGAATACACTCACCATTTTGATAGGGAAGAATCTATCTTCCGAAATGCACCTAACATGACAGCCCTAAAGAGAAGATTCAAGAAAAAGATCACCACCAAAGGTGGAAAAGGGGATGAGCAAGCCAAAGCTGAAGAAGAGGCCAAGAGGAGACGGGAGGAGGCCCAAAGGTTAGCGTAGGAAGCTGCAGGATGGTTGCACAGTGAGGAGGAAGAAAAAAGAAAAGATGCTCAAGTAGCAGCTGAAAAAGCAAAAGAAGCAGCTAAAGAAGCAGAGGAAGCAGCTAGAAAAGAAGCAGAAGAAGCAAAGAGAAAGCTTGATGAGGAGCTGCAAAAGCAGGAAGCAGCAAGGCTGAAACTAACAAAAAATGAAACAAAACAGTCAGCTGTTGATAAAGCTGCAGGGCAGACGCAGGACACAGAAAAATCAGAGGCCCAGGACCCACAAGTGCCTGCTGCCAGCACACCTGGGGTCCCCACACTCAAGCTGGTACCTTTTGTGCAGAAAAAGGGAGAATAAATCCCTGACTTCAACACTGTCTTCTATGATAGGGCAACAAAGAGGATCATAAAGAGAACAGAGAGGAAAGTTGAGTCAGAAGGCTTGCCCGGAAAGATGATCACCGATACACCTGTGGCGTTGGGAACGGATCGAGATCCGAGATTCACCTTGAGAGCCGGGGCTGCAATGATTAGCACCTCAGAATATAATCTGGACAAGGTATCAACTGACTTGGAGTCATCAAAGAAATCCTCCGCTCAGTTGAAGGATACCTTGAGGAAATAAAGAGAAGAAGGCAATAGGTTGAAGCGAAAATATGAAGCCATGCAGAGGGAGATGAATATTGCTGAAGCTGAATTGCAGGCTCTGCAGGTAGAAAGACAGGCTATGGATACCACCCAAGAATGATTGGAGAAAGTACAGGAAGAGTATTAAGAGTTGAAGAAGGAGAAGGAGCACCTGCTGCAAAAATTTGAAGAGCTGGAAGAGCAGCAAAAGATTATCTTACAAGCCGGTGACCTGCACACCCTAGAACAGAAGAAGAAGCATCAAGAGGATATTGCCTCTCTGACAGCTGCTCTGGAAAAAGCAAGGGCACAATAGGTCAACCTCCAGCCATTCAAAGAGCATGTATTGGCTCAAAAATCTAGGATGTTGCAGCTACAGACTGCTATGGAAGGAGAGAGATGCAAAATCCTGCAGATAGATAGCCAGTTAGAGGAGATCATGGACACCTCCTCTTACTTTGTAGATAGATCTCAGGACGTCCTTGAAGTCCTGACTGCAAGGATTTCAAGGCTGGAAAACAATGAGGAAACCCCAACAGAGCTGCCATCAAAGGATAAACAGGCCCTCAAGCGGGATTATGACTTAATAGAATTTGCTATTAACACCACAGAGGATTTCAAGAAGGCAGTCAAGAAGACAAAAGGATTATGCACCGAGTTCTTCAGAAGGCTTCTCATTACTTACAACCAGTGCCAGATAGAGGCAGAGCAAAGGTTGGATGCTTTCCCGGATCACCATGCTTTGGCAGAATTGTTGCAGAAAAGATACCAGGAAGAAGAAGCTAAGGTACAGGACATTAAATCCCTGGATGATCAGATCTTGAAGAATGAAGTATATTATTCAGCCGTTAGTGTACAACTTCTGGAGGATCAGCTTCGACTGAGTGCTGCCAGGATCGAAGCCATAAAAAATAGGCTGAAAAATTTGAGATCAATATCCATTTTTTGGAGCCTTGCGCCTTTAAAGGCCTTGCTGCTGAAGCTTCAACGTGGAAGAAGTTTTTAGATTCCCAAGTGGGACCCTCCTCGTGAAGGATTGGTCAACCTTTGTATTTTGTAACAATTTTGTAAAATATTTCAACGAAAGTAAAGCGTTGGGAAATGAAAGGTTGGGAAGCCCAAAGGTCACTTTCGGCAACCCAACCATTTCACCATTTCTGTATAAATGTAGGAATCTTAGAAGGGAAAGGGGATTTTAGACTTTTCACTTTTTCCCAGTGAGATTGGAAATGAATATTGTAAGAAGAACTATTTCTCTTTGCAATAAAGAATGATGGTTTGATGTTGGAGAAAGATTGGTGGAATTTCCAAATGTTGTGCCGTGGATGACTGAAAGATGAACTATTTTGTTTTTCAGCTTGTGTCCATGAATCGTGAGATCGTTCTAACTCTATGACCTATGTCTTTGTCTGAATGATTTCTGATTTATTTTGTGGAAGGATCACCATGAGTAATGTATGCTGCTTATATAACAACTAGCTATCTGATTGTTATAATATCTTTAAATTGTTCATGCGTTGTAGAAAGAAATATCAGCTATCTGTAAATTGCTTTTTATCATGCATGCACATCCACATTACTCATAAATAAATTACAACTCAGCTCCCTGGGGATAGGTAGATAGATAGATAGATAAATAGTTTAATTCATGGCTGCATATGTGATTTGGATGCTTGTGAATGCGAAGACGAGAGGTAAGAACCTGCGCATCACATTGTGAATGCTCCCTACATCTAGATCAGCTTGCATGGTTAAATTAGATACTTGCATCTCATATTTAAGTCAAAAAATAAAAAAATTCCGGTGGACCGGGCCGCAACCGGTAAAACATTTATTTTGTTACTTCACCTACGGTAGCCGGACCGCAAACTGGACGGATTCCCTATACCAAACAGTCAACGGGATAGTTGGGAACGTTGGCTGGGGAGAATCCCTTTCTGTTGTTGCCTGCGATTTTCCATGCCTCAACAGTTCTGGCGCTAGAAGGAGGGCCGTCGGTGCATGGCTGGCCGTGGAAACTTAATTTCCTGAGATTACCCCACCAGCAGATATCTCAAAGCTTTTGACCTGACCAAAGTGGACCTACCTGTGTTCTACCTTCTAAGCAGATAAACCTGGTTTCGTCATGCTTATCCTTCATTACTCTTTGATCATTCTCCTATCCTTTTACCTGTGCTCATGGCTGGGACTAACGCAAACCCACCCAACCCCTTACCAGCATGGAGAGCTAGATCACCGTTGAACCTCACACCTCCTTTGCATAACCTACCTCAAACGTTTGACAAGCTATTGCCTAAGTTTGACCCCGAGGAAAGGACTGTTGTAGAGGATCACCTGCAAAGCTTTTACCTAGCATTAGAAGGGCTAAGGGCTGGGGAGTATGAAGATGTGGTTTGTAGACTATTCCCACACACCCTGAAAGGAGCAGCAGCATCTTGGTATTTTAATCTGCCTGCAAATTCTATCCCTAATTGGGACACCTTCGAAAGAGTTTTCAAAAGTAAATATACAACCCAGAAAACTCACACCTCCTTCATGAAAGGTCTTGGTCTGTTAAGAAAGGAGAAGAATGAAAAAGTACATAGTTTCACTCAAAGGTTTTCAATATACCTAAAGAACTTTTCCGCAGCCGACAGACCCTTAGACAAGGTTTTAATTGAATACTATACCTCAGCCCTAGGACCTGAGCTGGCCATGTTTGCCAAGATGAAAGTCAAGCCTGCACTGGTGGAGACCTATGAAGAGGCTGAAAGGGTAGAGGCTGAAAGGGAGAGTGTTGAAGATTATCCTGAAACACCTAGAGAGAAAACTACCAATAAAAGAGCTTTATTGCTGTCCAAACACAAAGATGAACAATCACATGACTATCAGAGAATGATGACAATGCTTCAGAAGCTATCTAACCGAATAATAGACTTGGAGAGAGAAAAGGAAATTTGGAAAACTTTTAAACCCCCCCACCAAAAAAGGGAGGATAAAAACCAATGGCAAGTCCCTCCACCAAATTTAGCATCAATGAACATAACCGAAATAGGGGGGGATCATTTCTGTACCTTTCACCAGCAACCTCACTCTGAAAATAAGTGTCCGCAATCGTTGAATTCTATGTCATTGGTGATGAATAAGTTGCTAAACTCCAAGTTAACTGAAGACAATGATGAAGGAGGAAAGAGGCAGACCTTAGAGAAACAAGATGATGATGCCATGTTTTCATGGAATGGTGTGTCGCTGTTTGACATTGAAGAGGGTACTCCTAAATATGAAGGCACATCTACAGCAACAAAAGACAAGAACCTAACACTTGAGGACAATGCAATAATTTCAAAAATTAAAAAATTGCAGGAAAATGTCAACATACAGGAAGAAGGGAATGTTGAAGGCAAAACACCTGAAGTCACCACTATCAACCAGGAGACCAAACCAATCAGTGAACCTGTGCAACCTGTAAAAGAACAGGTAGGTGTTAATGAGGAAAGTACTAAAGAGACTAAATCGCTGGAAGAGGATATACCCACCCAAAATCAACCAGGAGAAGAAGATATAGAACCTATATGGGAGGAAATAGCTGACACTCCAGCTTTTCTTGTGACCCTAGAAATGCTGAATTATAATGTGCATAACTGCTTAGTAGACTCTGGATCAGTAGTGAATGTTATGCCCCTTGAAATTTGCAAAAGGATTAATGGACAGCCAGAGTCCACACCTTGTGAAGTCACACAATTAGATAGCACAAGTGTCAAAGTAATTGGAGAGATGAAAAATGTCCTCATTCGCTTTTCTGCAAACAACAAGATATGTCAATTTATCGACATTAAGGTGGCTGATATACCGAACGGATAGGGGCTTATCCTCAACCGAGATTGGTCTGCCAGATTGAAGGGCTATTTTGCTTCAGATTGGTCTCACTTACTGTTGCCTCTCAAGGGTACCCCAAATCATATCAAAATTCTAAGAGAGCCGTACATGAATCATATTGTCACTAAGCTGGGACAGGGAAATGAATCAGCTGATTCTGTTCTGGGAAACTATCTCACTGAGCTCAAGCTAAGACATTATACCCCAAGAAAGGCCAGTCCTATGATTGACATTTAGCCTGAGCTCCTTCAACTTCCTCAGGCTGAAAAGGATGACTGTAGGACAGTAGACCTGCGCTCAATTTCCAAAACAACACAGTTGGACCATGGTTAGATAGTTCATGTCTACATTCCATCCCACCCCTTAACTCCCTAGATTTAAAAAAAAATTCAGGAGTGGGCAAATTTTTCTTTTGTTGCTTTGTACATAAATAAATTGATATTGTTTCCTTTAATTCTTGATGTTGTTTCTTTGTTTATTGATTTGAGGTTGTTTTCTGTTGATTTACTGCTTTGATGTTTTTCTTTTATTTTCCTACTTTAGTGCTTTTGGTTTTCAATAAAGAGGCAAACTTTTGGTTGCAATGGGAACATCAAGGTTCTTAATTAAATAAAATCTTGAGCAAAAGACTATGCTTTTAAAGTATAGTACATCTTCTAGTAGCAGTGTTCCTAACCGGCCATGCATTCATGAAAGTCTTACTTAATCCCTGGAAATAACTCAGAGGTGAAGCAGGTCTGAAATACTATTTCGAGGCTCCATCCATCTCACATCTTAAAAATCCAAAGGGGTGATATTAAAGGACCCACAAAAGGGAAGCAAGGTGGACAATATATCATATATAAATGATCCCATGCCATAATTTCAAAAAAGCTTAAAGGGCTATCAAGAGTCAAAACTCCTCAAAGAAGCAATTCCTATCAAAGCAAAGCATAAAAATCATGAATCTCAAAATTACCAAAGTTCCTCTCCGTCTGTGAGATGAAAAGCTAATTCTTCTCTCACACAAAAGGGCACTATGGGATAGAGGAGCCTGAATAAAATTCAGAAAGAAATGCAAAGGGAGGACTCACAAGAACTAAAGTTCAAATAGCACAAAAGTACAATTGGCATGGGAATGAAGAACAAAAGGATAATGCTGTCTACCATCTGTTACAATCCTGTGGTGTCCAAGCTAGAAACTACCTAAGGATAGGTAAAATAAACCACATTTATCAGGCCTCAAAAGAGTTATTCAGACTTACATATATCCCTGATGTTACCATCCCCCAAAGAATGAACTTCTTCTAAATGATTTAAATGCATGATTTGGCCTGCTTAGGAATACAAACATCTAGAGGATTTTAATTTTTTATTCAGACAGTCTTGCACTGGGAAGGAGTTAATTCAGAGATCTGGGGTTCACCAGGTAGTCGCCAATTGTTGCAGCTGCAACAATTTCCCAAAATTCTAAAAAATTTTAGGACCCTCCTTTTGCTTAGAGTTAGTTCGATTTTCCTTTTCTTTGGGTTGGTTCAGGAATGTTTTCTTGGAATGGTTGAATTGATTTATTACTTGTTTGGTGTCTCTAGCACTTGAAGTAATCCCCTGTGTGTGATCAAGCTTTATTGCTACTTTTGAACACAGCTGAAGCATGCTTGAATCGAAAGTTTTTAGGTTAGTACCCCGCCGTTGCGGATGGGTCTTTCTTTTGGTCTTCCACTGTTGTGGACGGATCTTGGGTTTTGACTTCATTTTTGTTTCCGACCCATCGGCTGCCTTTCGGTTTTACATTGGAGCAGTTGTTAATTCTTCTTCCGCCGTTGCGGATGGTTTTTCATTTCGACTTCGATTTCTTTGCCGGTTTCTTTGTTTTACTTCGGCGGCTACTGCATCGGAACTTGTTTATCATTTTTCTCCACCGTTGCAGCTGCTAAAACGCTTACCCCTCCGATCGAAAAGTTTTCCGCTTCCAACTTAAGACCCAGCGTTGCGGACGGAGGTGCGCTTTAAGGTTCCGACGTTGTGGGTGGGAAAAGCGCTAGCCCTTCCGACATAAAGTCGTTTTGTTTCCGATTCGAACTTCACGGATGGTTTTATGTATGAGATTCCGCCGTTGCGGAAGAAATTGCGCTGTCGGCTTCCGATCCAAAAGGCCTCTGATGTCCAATCCTTTAGTTTTCCCGCCATACATATTTCCGCGGATGACTTAAATCTTTGACCGCCCGCCATTGCGGAAGGAAGTTCACTTTCTTCCTCCGATCCATAAGCTCTTCGACGTCCGATGTATTTTTCGCTCACCGTGTTGACTTTATATATATGCGTGGGTCACGGGGTTTATTTTATCATTTCAATATCGTCGACTAGTGTGCTCTGTCGCTATCGGTTGCAGTCGCTCATTCGCCCGGTTCCCCGTGTTCAGTACATACAGTCTAGGTGTCTTCACCGTAAGGCTCGGTAGGCTTCTCCATGTCGGTTACGCGTCGTTGCCAGATAGGCTCGTTGTTTCCCTACCCCGTTCTATTCGAGTTTTTTGATGATGTTTGCTACGGTTGGGTGTTTTACTAAGACTGTTTCCCCTCAACCCCGTTTTACATGGGTATATAGGGGGGGATGTATAGCGTAGCTGGGAGTACAAAAGTTTTACCTGCGGTTAGGTTTTGCTGCAGTCTTTTCTTTTGTCCACCCGGTGATTGCACCTATGTGTTAGGGAATCTCTTGTGAATTTACTGTTCACGGTTGGGGGCGTTTTTAACCCACGTAATAGTTATTTTGGCTCGCGTACGTTGAGTGCAACTGTGCGCATAGTGGATGGAGGCTTGGTGCAGGCGGCCCTTACGCCGCCTGCACCTTGCTTCCTTGTGTGTGATAAGGTGCAGGGGGGATTTTTGTTGTGGTTTTTCGGTAGCATTTGGTGGTTCCTCCTTTTGATCGAGACCCAGATTGCCCGTATTCTCAAGCCCCAGCCTTTGTTGATTTGCAGTCCCGCACAGCCCATTTGTGCTCAGTCGTCTAAAACCCTAGACGTTTAAAGGGGATATGCCGCTGTTTTAGTTTGTCAACCGGGAATCACATGGGTAGTGGTTTTGATAGAAACGCCATTTGCAGCAAGATGACAATAATACCAGCAGAGAGCAGAATTTGTAGTCGGGTTAATGTAAATATTCTGCCATGAACAACATGAGTCCTCGTCGATTTTATTCCTGCTAGGCTATATTGTTAAAATGTTTGGTATTGGAAAGCATAGGAGACTCGCACAGTCTTACTGCATATGACTACCTTTCAACTATCTTCTCGGTTTGCTATACATAGACTAAATCGTTGAACACTGCATCTTGTATTTCAATGGTTCTAATAGTCGGGGCATTTTCAGGTTGTACATGCATACATTTGCTTTATTAACTGATTGCTAACATATTAAACATAGGAGAAATGGTGCATTGCACAGTAATGTATACTGTTTTGCCACTTAGCCAAAAGGGCTCAATGTTACATTTTTATGACAGGAAGATCCCACCATGTACAAGAGACAAAGAAAGAAGGCCCCTGTGGGTGATGAAGAACCAGAAGTAGAAGTGATCACTAAAACTTAACGCATATACGAAGATACCAAGTGCATTTCTAGGGTGGAACCTGAATACTAGTGGGGTGAAATCTATAGACTAATAACCCGAAGAGGGGTTCCCGACATAGGATTGGAGGAGGAATCTATATATGCTAACATTGAAAGATCAGCACTGATGAGGGCAGCAACTAGACCAGAGCTATTCCCATGCTCTGAAGTAATCGGATGGATTCTGCCGTGGGCAGATGCCACAACTCTGATTCTGGAAGATGTTAATAAGCAAGGCTATGCTGCATACAGCCCTGGATATGTAGCTTTGGCCTACCACCTGCCAGAAGCTGAAGTGTTTGTGTCTGATGACTGGTTGAATAACGTAAGAATGGACCTTATAGAGACCATGAAAATAATGCTATTGACTGGGAAGCATTTCAGAACCAGAGTAATAGGCGATTATGATACTGCAAGTTTGAGGGCTCCATACAGATTCATAACCTTGATGCTCAACAGAATTTTTGGAAGAGCTCAGGGCAGATTGTTCAAACTGGAATGGATACCCATTATTTTCCATATTGCAACCCAGGGAATAATCTTCAACTGGGCCAGCCTTGTCTCAAACAGTAATTCTGCTTGTTTGGCCTCAGCCTTGGGAGGAGAGGCCCAGAAAAGGTCTGAGTTTTATATGAGTTCAATACTCATAGACTGTATACTATGCAACCAGCCCTTCCCTGGTCTCAGGTGCATCTGGGACAGAGAAAGGATGCATGTCTATGCTGCTTACAAACCATTGTGGGCGCATAAATACCACAGCCATTATAGAGAAGTCTGTGAACACTTTCTTATGCCTCTCCACACACTCATTTTCCTGAAGGAGTGTGACTGCATGTCGGAGGAGGCCATGCAAGTGATAGAAGAATACGCAGACTACTACTTGACTAAAAATGAAATGTACTTCAGAATGTTTGGTGGCATGAGAGCACCCTCCCTGCTCCCCAAATACGCAACTGATTATATTATCCATAAGGAGGCAATCAGACAAGTGTTCATAGATGGAATAGGCAGTTTTTTGTTCGAGCACAAGAAGACTGCTTACCCTCCTTTGCCATTCAAGCTGGGAAGCTACAGATTCACCAAAGTGAAGCAAGCTAAAGAATTCATGGGAGAACTGGAGAGGTTCCATTTTGGCGAGATTCCATACCACAGAAATGACTCCCACGGAAAAGTGGCAGAGCATTGCAAGGAGAACAAGGTACACTTTGAATACACTCACCATTTTGATAGGGAAGAATCTGTCTTCCGAAATGCCCCTAACATGACAGCCCTAAAGAGAAGATTCAAGAAAAAGATCACCACCAAAGGTGGAAAAGGGGATGAGCAAGCCAAAGCTGAAGAAGAGGCCAAGAGGAGACGGGAGGAGGCCCAAAGGTTAGCTTAGGAAGCTGCAGGATGGCTGCACAGTGAGGAGGAAGAAAAAAGAAAAGCTGCTCAAGAAGCAGTTGAAAAAGCAAAAGAAGCAGCTAAAGAAGCAGAGGAAGTAGCTAGAATAGAAGCAGAAGAAGCAAAGAGAAAGCTTGATGAGGAGCTGCAAAAGCAGGAAGCAACAAGGCTGAAACTGACACAAACAGAAACAGAACATTCAGCTGCTGATAAAGCTGTAGGGTAGATGCAGGACACAGAAAAATCAGAGGCCCAGGACCCACAAGTGCCTGCTGCCAGCACATTTGCGGTCCCCACACTCAAGCTGGTGCCTTTTGTGTAGAAAAGGGGAGAATAAATCCATGACTTCAACACAGTCTTCTATGATAGGGAAAAAAAGAGGATCATAAAGAGAACAGAGAGGAAAGTTGAGTCAGAAGGCTTGCCCGAAAAGATGATCACCGATACACCTGTGGCGTTGGGAACGGATCAAGATCTGAGATTCACCTTGAGAGCCGGGGCTGCAATGATTAGCGCTTTAGAAGATAATCTGGACAAGGTATTAACTAACTTGGATTCATCAAATAAATCCTCCGCTCAGTTGAAGGATACCTTGAGGAAAGAAAGAGAAGAAGGCAATTGGTTTAAGCAAAAATATGAAGCCATGCAGAGGGAGATGAAGACTGCTGAAGCTGAATTGCAGGTAGAAAGACAAGCTATGGAGACAACCCAAGAATGCTTGGAGAAGGTACAGGCAGAGTATCAAGAGTTGAAGAAGGAGAAGGAGCAGCTGCTGCAAAAATTTGAAGAGCTGGAAGAGCAGCAAAAGATTATCTTACAAGCCGGTGACCTCCACACCCTAGAACAGAAGAAGAAGCATCAAGAGGATATTGCCTCTCTGGCAACTGCTCTGGAAGAAGAAAGGGCACAATAGGTCAACCTCCAGCCATTCAAAGAGCATGTATTGGCTCAGAAAGCTAGGATGATGCAGCTACAGACTGCTATGGAAGGAGAGAGATGCAAAATCCTGCAGATAGATAGCCGGTTAGAGGAGATCATGGACACCTCCTCTTACTTTGTAGACAGATCTCAGGACGTCCTTGAAGTCCTGACTGCAAGGATGTCAAGGCTGGAAAACAATGAGGAAACCCCAACAGAGCTGCCATCAAAGGATAAACAGGCCCTCAAGCGAGATTATGACTTAATAGAATTTGCTATCAACACCGCAGAGGATTTCAAGAAGGTAGTCAAGAAGACAAAAGGATTATGCACCAAGTTCCTTAGAAGGCTTCTCATTACTTACAACCGGTGCCAGATAGAGGCAGAGCAAAGGCTGGATGCTTTCCTGGATCACCATGCTTTTGTAGAACTGTTGCAGAAAAGATACCAGGAAGAAGAAGCTAAGGTACAGGACATTAAAGCCCCGGATGATCAGATCTTGAAGAATGAAGTAGATCATTCAGCGTTAGTGTACAGCTTCTGGAGGATCAGCTTCGACTGAGTGCTGTGAGGATCGAGGCCATAAAAAACCAAGCTGAAAAATTTGAGATCAATATCCAGTTTTTGGGGCCTTGCGCCTTTGAAGGCCTTGCTGCTGAAGCTTCAGCGTGGAAGAAGTTTTTATATTCCCAAGTGGGACCCTCCTCATGAAGGATTGGTCAACCTTTGTATTTTGTAACAGTTTTGTAAAATCTTTCAAGGAAAGTAAAGCGTTGGGAAATGAAAGGTTGGGAAGCCCAAAGGTCACTCTGGGCAGCCCAACCATTTCACCCTTTCTATATAAATGTATGAATCTTAGAAGGGAAAGGGGCTTTTAGACTTTTCACTTTTTCCCAGTGATACTGGAAATGAATATTGTAAGAAGAACTATTTCTCTTTGCAATAAAGAATGATGGTTTGCTGTTGGAGAAAGATTGGTGGAATTTCCAAATGTTGTGCCGTGGATGACTGAAAGATGAACTATTTTGTTTTTCAGCTTGTGTCCATGAATCATGAGATCGTTCTAACTCTATGACCTATGTCTTTGTCTGAATGATTTCTGATTTATTTTGTGGAAGGATCACCATGAGTAATGTATGCTGCTTATATAACAACTAGCTATCTGATTGTTATAATATCTTTAAATTGTTCATGCGTTGTAGAAAGAAATATCAGCTATCTGTAAATTGATTTTTATCATGCATGCATATCCACATTACTCATAAATAAATTACAACTCAGCTCCTCGGGGATAGGTAGATAGATAGATAGATAGTTAGTTTAATTCATGGCTGCATATGTGATTTGGATGCTTGTGAATGCGAAGACGAGAGGTAAGAACCTGCGCATTACATTGTGAATGCTCCCTGCATCTAGATCAGCTTGCATGCTTAAATTAGTTACTTGCATCTAATATTTAAGTCAAAAAATACAAAATTCCGGTGGACCGGGCCGCAACCGGTAAAACCTTTATTTTGTTACTTGACCTATGATAGCCGGACCGCAAACCAGATGGATTCCCTATACCAAACAGTCAACGGGCTAGTTGGGAACATTGGCTGGGGAGAATCCCTTCCTCTTGTTTCCTGCGATTTTCCAAGCCTCAACAGTTCTGGTGCTAGAAGGAGGGCCACCAGTGCATGGCTGGCCGTGGAAACTTAATTTCCCGAGATTACCCCACCAGCAGATATCTCAAAGCTTTTGACCTGGCCAAAGTAGACCTACCTGTGTTCTACCTTCGAAGCAGATAAACCTGGTTTCGTCTTGCTTATCCTTCATTACTCTTTGCTCAGTCTCCTGTCCTTTTACCTGTGCTCATGGCTGGGATTAACGCAAACCCACCCAACCCCTTACCAGCATGGAGAGCTAGATCACCGTTGAACCTCACACCTCCTTTGCATAACCTACTTCAAGCGTTTGACAAGCTGTTGCCTAAGTTTGACCCCGAGGAAAGGACTGTTGTAGAGGATCACTTGCAAAGCTTTTACCTAGGATTAGAAGGGCTAAGGGATGGGGAGTATGAAGATGTGGTCTGTAGACTATTCCCACACACCCTGAAAGGAGCAGCAACGTCTTGGTATTTTAATCTACCTACAAATTCTATACCTAATTGGGACACCTTCGAAAGAGTTTTCAGAAGTAAATATAAAACCCAGAAAACTCACGTCTCCGTGATGAAAGGTCTTGGTCTGTTAAAAAAGGAGAAGAATGAAAAAGTACATAGTTTCACTCAAAGGTTTTCAATATACCTAAAGAACTTTTCCGCAGCCGACAAACCCTCAGACAAGGTTTTAATTGAATACTATACCTCAGCCCTAGGACATGAGCTGGCCATGTTTACCAAGATGAAAGTCAAGCCTACACTGGTGGAGACCTATGAAGAGGCAGAAAGGGTAGAGGCTGAAAGGGAGAGTGTTGAAGATTATCCTGATACACCTAGAGAGAAAACTACCATTAAAAGAGCTTTATTGTTGTCCAAACACAAAGATGAACAATCACATGACTATCAGAGAATGATGACAATGCTTCAGAAGCTATCTAACTGAATAATAGACTTGGAAAGAGAAAAGGAAATTCAGAAAACTTTTAAACCCGACCACCAAAAAAGGGAGGATAACAACCAATGGCAAGTCCCTCCACCAAATTTAGCATCAATGAACATAACCGAAATAGGGGGGGATCATTTCTATACCTTTCACCAGCAACCTCACTCTGAAAAGAAGTGTCCGCAATCGTTGAATTCTATGTCATTGGTGATGAATAAGTTGCTAAACTCCAAGTTAACTGAAGACAGTGATGAAGAAGGAAGAAAGAGGAAGACCTTAGAGAAACAAGATGATGATTCCATGTTTTCATGGAATGGTGTGTCACTGTTTGACATTGAAGAGGGTACTCCTAAATCTAAAGGCACGTCTACAGCAACAAAAGACAAGAACCTAACACTTGAGGACAATGCAATAATTTCAAAAATTAAAAAATTGCAGGAAAATGTCAAAAGACAGGAAGAAGGGAATGTTGAAGGCAAAACACCTGAAGTCACCACTATCAACCAGGAGACCAAACCAATCAGTGAACCTGTGCAACCTATAAAAGAACAGGTAGGTGTTAATGAGGAAAGTACTAAAGAGACTAAAGCACTGGAAGAGGATATACTGACCCAAAATCAACCAAGAGAAGAAGATATAGAACCTGGATGGGAGGAAATAGCTGACACTCCACCTTTTCTTGTGACCCTAAAAATGTTGAATTATAATGTGCATAATTGCTTAGTAGACTCTGGATCAGCAGTGAATGTTATGCCCCTTGAAATTTGCAAAAGGATTAATGGACAGCCAGAGTCCACACCTTGTGAAGTCACGCAATTAGATAGCACAAGTGTCAAAGTAATTGGAGAGATGAAAAATGTCCTCATTCGCTTTTCTGCAAACAACAAGATATGTCAATTTATCGACATTACGGTGGCTGATATATCGAACGGATATGGGCTTATCCTCAACCGAGATTGGTTTGCCAGATTGAAGGGTTATTTTGCTTCAGATTGGTCTCACTTACTGTTGCCTCTCAAGGGTACCCCAAATCAGATCAAAATTCTGAGAGAGCCGTACATGAAGCATACTGTCACTAAGCTGGGAGGGGGAAATGAATCTGTTGATTTTGTTCTGGGAAAATATCTAACTGAGCTCAAGTTAAGACATTATACCCCAAGAAAGGCCAGTCCTATGATTGACATTCAGCCTGAGCTCCTTCAACTTCCTCAGGCTGAAAAGGATGATTGTAGGATAGTAGACATGCGCTCAATTTCCAAAACAGCACAGTTGGACCATGGTTAGATAGTTCATGTCTACATTCCAGCCCACCCCTTAACTCCCTAGATTTAAAAAAAAATTCAGGAGTGGGCAAATTTTTCTTTTGTTGCTTTGTACATAAATAAATTGAGATTGTTTCCTTTAATGCTTGATGTTGTTTCTTTGTTTATTGATTTGAGGTTATTTTCTGTTGATTTACTGCTTTGATGTTTTTCTTTTATTTTCCTGCTTTAGTGCTTTTGGTTTTGAATAAAGAGGCAAACTTTTGGTTGCAATGGGAACATCAGGTTTCTTAATTAACTAAAATCTTGAGCAAAAGACTGTGCTTTTAAAGTATAGTACATCTTCTAGTAGCAGTGTTCCTAACTAGCCATGCATTCATGAAAGTCTTACTTAATCCCTGGAAATAACTCAGAGGTGAAGCAGGTCTGAAATACTATTTTGAGGCTCCATCCATCTCACATCTTAAAAATCCAAAGGGGTGATAGTAAAGTACCCACAGAAGGGAAGCAAGGTGGACAGTATATCATATATAAATGATCCCATGCCATAATTTCAGAAAAGCTTAAAGGGCTATCAAGAGTCAAAACTCCTCAAAGAAGCAATTCCTATCAAAGCAAAGCATAAAAAGCATGAATCTCAAAATTGCCAAAGTTCCTCTCCGTTCGTGAGATGAAAAGCTAATTCTTCTCTCACACAAAAGGGCACTATGGGATAAAGGAGCCTGAATAAAATTTAGAAAGAAAGGCAAAGGGAGGACTCACAAGAACTAAAGTTCAAATAGCACAAAAGTGCAATTGGCATGGGAATGAAGAACAAAAGGATAATGTTGTCTACCTTCTTTTACAATCCTGTGGTGTCCAAGCTAGAAACTACCTAAGGATAGGTAGAATAAACCTCATTTATCAGGCCTCAAAAGAGTTATTCAGACTTACAGATATCCCTGATGTTACCATCCCCCAAAGAATGAACTTCTTCTAAATGATTTAAATGCATGATTTGGCCTGCTTAGGAATACAAACATCTAGAGGATTTTAATTTTTTATTCAGACAGTCTTGCACTGGGAGGGAGTTAATTCATAGATCTGGGGTTCACCAAGTAGTCGCCAATTGTTGCAGCTGCAACAATTTCCCAAAATTCTAAAAAAATTTAGGACCCCCCCTTTTTCTTAGAGTTAGTTCGATTTTCCTTTTCTTTGGGCTGGTTCAGGAATGTTTTCTTGGAATGGTTGAATTGATTTATTACTTGTTTGGTCTCTCTAGCACTTGAAGTAATCCCTTGTGTGTGATCAAGCTTTATTGCTACTTTTGAACGCAGTTGAAGCATGCTTGAATCGAAAGTTTTTAGGTTAGTACCCCGCCATTGCGGATGGGTCTTTCTTTTGGTCTTTCGCCGTTGCGGACGGATCTTGGGTTTTGACTTCGTTTTTCTTTCCGACCCATCGGCTGCCTTTCGGTTTTACATTGGAGCAGCTGTTAATTCTTCTTCCACTGTTGCGGATGGTTTTTCGTTTCGACTTCGATTTCTTTGCCGGTTTCTTTGTTTTACTTCGGCGGCTGTCGCATCGGAACTTGTTTATCATTTTTCTCCGCCGTTGCGGCTGCTAAAACGCTTACCCCTCCGATCAAAAAGTTTTCCACTTCCGAATAAGACCCACCGTTGCGGACGAGGGTGCGCTTTAAGGTTCCGACGTTGCGGGTGGGAAAAGCGCTAGCCCTTCCGACGTAAAGTCATTTTGTTTCTGATTCGAACTTCACAGATGGTTTTATGTATGAGCTTCCGCCGTTGCGGAAGAAATTGCGCTATCGGATTCCGATCCAAAAGGCCTCCGATGTCCGATCCTTTAGTTTTCCCGCCATACATATTTTCGAGGATGACTTAAAGCTTTGACCGCCTGCCGTTGCGGAAGGAAGTTCACTTTCTTCCTCTGATCCACAAACTCTTCGATGTTTGATGTATTGTTCGCTCACCGTGTTGACTTTATATAGATGCGCGGGTCATGGGTTTTATTTTATCATTTCAATATCGTCGACTAGTGTGCTCTGTCTCTATCGGTTACTATCGCTCGTTCACCCGGTTCCCTGTGTTCAGTACATACAGTCCAGGTGTCTTCACCGTAAGGCTCGGCAGGCTTCTCCACGTCGGTTACGCGTCGTTGCCAAATAGGCTCATTGCTGCCCTACCCCATTCTGTTCGAGGTTTTTGATGATGTTTGCTACGGTTGGGTGTTTTACTAAGACTGTTTCCCCTCAGCCCCGTTTTACATGCGTATATAGGGGGGATGTACAGCATAGCTGGCAGTACAAAAGTTTTACCCACGGTTAGGTTTTGCTGCAGTCTTTTCTTTTGTCCACCCAGTGATTGCACCTATGTGTTGGGGAATCTCTTGTGGATTTACTGTTCATGGTAGGGGGTGTTTTTAACCCATGTAATAGTTATTTTGGCTCATGGCCGTTGGTGTGTAACTGTGCGCATAGTGGATGGAGGCTTGGTGCAGGTGGCCGTTACCCCGCCTGCACCTAGCTTCCCTGTGTGTGATAAGGTGCAGGGGGAGGTTTTGTTGTGGTTTTTCGGTAGCATTTGGTGGTTCCTTCTTTTGATCGAGACCCATATTGCCCGTATTCTTGAGCCCCAACCTTTGTTGCTATGCAGTCCCGCGCAGCCCATTTGTGCTCAGTCATCTAAAACCCTAGCCGGTTAAAGGGGATATGCCGCTGTTTTAGTTTATTAACCGGGAATCACATGGGTAGTGGTTTTGATAGAAGCACCATTTGCAACAAGATGACAATAATACCCGCAGAGAGCGGAATTTGTAGTCGGGTTAATGTAAATATTATGCCGCGAACAGCATGAGTCCTCATTGATTTTATTCCTGCTAGGCTATATTGTTAAAATGTTTGGTATTGGAAAGCATAGGAGACTCGCACAGTCTTACTGCATATGACTACCTTTCAACCATCTTCTTTGTTTGCTATACATAGACTAAATCGTTGAACACTGCATCTTGTATTTTAATGGTTCTGATAGTCAGGGCATTTTCAAGTTGTACATGCATACATTTTCTTTATTAACTGATTGCTAACATATTAAACATAGGAGAAATGGTGCATTGCACAGTGATGTATACTGTTTTGCCACTTAGCCAAAAGGGCTCAATGTTACATTTTTATGACAGGAAGATCCCACCATGTACAAGAGACAAAGAAACAAGGCCCCTATGGGTGATGAAGAACCAGAAGTAGAAGTGATCACTAAAACTAAACGCATATACGAAGATACCAAGTGCATTTCTAGGGTGGAACCTGAATACCAGTGGGGTGAAATCTATAGACTGATCACCCGAAGAGGGGTTCCCGACATAGGATTGGAGGAGGAATCTAGATATGATAATATTGAAAGATCAGCACTGATGAGGGTAGCAACTAGACCAGAGTTGTTCCCATGCTCTGAAGTAATCGGATGGATTCTGCCGCGGGCAGATGCCACAACTATGATTCTGGAAGATGTTAATAAGCAAGGCTATGCTGCATACAACCCTGGATATGTAGCTTTGGCCTACCACCTGCCAGAAGCTGAAGTGTTCGTGTCTGATGACTGGTTGAATAACGTAAGAATGGACCTTATAGAGACCATGAAAAGAATGTTGTTGAATGGGAAGCATTTCAGAACCAGAGTAACAAGCGATTATGATACTGCAAGTTTGAGGGCTCCATTCAGATTCATAGCCTTGATGCTCAACATAATTTTTGGAAGAGCTCACGGCAGATTGTTCAAACCGGAATGGATACCCATTATTTTCCATGTTGCAAACCAGGGAACAATCTTCAACTGGGCCAGCCTTGTCTCAAACAGTCTTTCTGTTTGTTTGGCTTCAGCCTTGGGAGGAGAGGCCCAAAAAAGGTCTGAGTTTTATATGAGTTCAATACTCATAAACTGTATACTATGCAACCATCCCTTCCCCGGTCTCAGGTGCATCTAGGACAGAGAAAGGATGCATGTCTATGCTGCTTACAAACCATTGTGGGCGCATAAATACCACAGCCATTATAGAGAAGTCTTTGAACACTTTCTTATGCCTCTCCACGCACTCATTTTCCTGAAGGAGTGTGACTGCATGTCGAAGGAGGCCATGCAAGTGATAGAAGAATACGCAGACTACTACTTGACTGAAAATGGCATGTACTTCAGAATGTTTGGTGGCACGAGAGCACCCTCCCTACTCCCCAAATACGCAACTGATTATATTATCCATAAGGAGGCAGTCAGACAAGTGTTCATAGATGGAATAGACAGTTTTTTGTTTGAGCACAAGAAGACTGCTTACCCTCCTTTGCCATTCAAGCTGGGAAGCTACAGATTCACCAAAGTGAAGCAAGCTGGAGAATTCATGGGAGAACTGGAGAGGTTCCATTTTGGCAAGATGCCATACCACATAAATGACTCCCACGGAAAAGTGGCAGAGCATTGCAAGGAGAACAAGGTACACTTTGTACACTCACCATTTTGATAGGGAAGAATCTGTCTTCCGAAATGCCCCTAACATGACAGCCCTAAAGAGAAGATTCAAGAAAAAGATCACCGCCAAAGGTGGAAAAGGAGATGAGTAAGCCAAAGCTGAAGAAGAGGCCAAGAGGAGATGGCAGGAGGCCCAAAGGTTAGCGCAGGAAGCTGTAGGATGGCTGCACAGTGAGAAGGAAGAAAAAAGAAAAGTTGCTCAAGAAGTAGCTGAAAAAGCAAAAGAAGCAGCTAAAGAAGCAGAGGAAGCAGCTAGAAAAGAAGCAGAAGAAGCAAAGAGAAAGCTTGATGAGGAGCTGCAAAAGCAGGAAGCAGCAAGGCTGAAACTAACACAAACAGAAACAGAACAGTCAGCTGCAGGGCAGACGCGGGACACAGAAAAATCAGAGGCCCAGGACCCACAAGTGCCTGCTACTAGCACACCTGGGGTCCCCACACTCAAGCTGGTGCCTTTTGTGCAGAAAAAGGGAGAATAAATCCCTAAATTCAACACTGTCTTCTATGATAGGGCAACAAAGAGGATCATAAAGAGAACAAAGAGGAAAGTTGAGTCAGAAGGCTTTCCCGGAAAGATGATCATCGATACACCTGTGGCGTTGGGAACGGATTGAGATCCGAGATTCACCTTGAGAGCCAGGGCTGCAATGATTAGCGCCTCAGAAGATAATCTGGACAAGGCATTAACTGACTTGGAGTCATCAAAGAAATCCTCCGCTCAGTTGAAGGATACCTTGAGGAAAGAAAGAGAAGAAGGCAATAGGTTGAAGCGAAAATATGAAGCCATGCAGAGGGAGATGAAGACTGCTGAGGCTGAATTGCAGACTCTGCAGGTAGAAAGACAGGCTATGGAGACCACCCAAGAATGCTTGGAGAAGGTACAGGCAGAGTATCAAGAGTTGAAGAAGGAGAAGGAGCAGCTGTTGCAAAAAGTTGAAGAGCTGGAAGAGCAGCAAAAGATTATCTTACAAGCCGATGACCTGCACACCCTAGAATAGAAGAAGAAGCATCAAGAGGAGATTGCCTCTCTGACAGCTGCTCTGGAAGAAGCAAGGGCACAACAGGTCAACCTCCAGCCATTCAAAGAGCATGTATTGGCTCAGAAAGCTAGGATGCTGCAGCTACAGACTGCTATGGAAGGAGAGAGATGCAAAATCCTGCAGATAGATAGCCGGTTAGAGGAGATCATGGACACCTCCTCTTACTTTGTAGACAGATCTCAGGACGTCCTTGAAGTCCTGACTGCAAGGATGTCAAGGCTGGAAAACAATGAGGAAACCCCAACAGAGCTGCCATCAAAGGATAAACAGGCCCTCAAGCGGGATTATGACTTAATAGAATTTGCTATTAACACCGAAGAGGATTTCAAGAAGGTAGTTAAGAATACAAAAGGATTATGCACCGAGTTCTTCAGAAGGCTTCTCATTACTTACAACCGGTGCCAGATAGAGGTAGAGCAAAGGCTGGATGCTTTCCCGGATCACCATGCTTTTGTAGGACTGTTGCAGAAAAGATACCAGGAAGAAAAAGCTAAGGTGCGGGACATTAAAGCCCTGGATGATCAGATCTTGAAGAATGAAGTAGATCATTCAACCGTTAGTGTACAGCTTCTGGAGGATCAGCTTCGACTGAGTGCTGCCAGGATCGAGGCCATAAAAAACCAGGCTGAAAAATTTGAGATCAATATCCAGTTTTTGGAGCCTTGCTCCTTTGAAAGCCTTGCTGCTTAAGCTTCAACGTGGAAGAAGTTTTTAGATTCCCAAGTGGGAACCTCCTCGTGAAGGATTGGTCAACCTTTATATTTTGTAACAATTTTGTAAAAGCTTTCAAGGAAAGTAAAGAGTTGGGAAATGAAAGTTTGGGAAGCCCAAAGGTAACTCTGGGCAGCCCAACCATTTCACCCTTTCTGTATAAATGTAGGAATCTTAGAAGGGAAAGGGGATTTTAGACTTTTCACTTTTTCCCAGTTAGACTGGAAATGAATATTGTAAGAAGAACTATTTCTCTTTGCAATAAAGAATGATGGTTTGTTGTTGGAGAAAGATTGGTGGAATTTCCAAATGTTGTGCCATGGATGACTGAAAGATGAACTATTTTGTTTTTCAGCTTGTGTCCATGAATCGTGAGATCGTTCTAACTCTATGACCTATGTCTTTGTCTGAATGATTTCTGATTTATTTTGTGGAAGGATCACCATGAGTAATGTATGCTGCTTATATAACAACTAGCTATCTGATTGTTATAATATCTTTAAATTGTTCATGCGTTGTAGAAAGAAATATCAGCTATCTGTAAATTGCTTTTTATCATGCATGAACATCCACATTACTCATAAATAAATTACAACTCAGCTCCCCGGGGATAGGTAGGTAGATAGATAGATAGTTAGTTTAATTCATGGCTGCATATGTGATTTGGATGCTTGTGAATGTGAAGATGAGAGGTAAGAACCTGCGCATCACATTGTGAATGGTCCCTGCATCTAGATCAGCTTGCATGGTTAAATTAGATACTTGCATCTCATATTTAAGTCAAAAAATACAAAATTCCGGTGGACCAGGCCGCAACCGGTAAAACCTTTATTTTGTTACTTGACCTGCGGTAGCCAGACCGCAAACCGGACGGATTCCCTATACCAAACAGTCAACGGGTTAGTTGGGAACGTTGGCTGGGGAGAATCCCTTTCTGTTGTTGCCTGCGATTTTCCAGGCCTCAACAGATAGATAACCAACTCACACATTTTGGGTCAACACATTTAATGTTTTAAACCATACGTAGACTTATCTTATCCCAAATATTTTCAGGATATTTTATGAATGTGTTTGTTCTATGGGATTAATTCATAAAAAAAATTACAAACCTAGAACCTCAAACATACTCTTTAGTAACCTAAAATAAATGTCATCAGTGCATTATTTGCATTATAATATCTCTCCAAGGTACTCTAAAGCAATCAAAAGATGTAAGGTACTTGAATAAAGTTATTTGAATGTCATGATGGAAGAAAGAAATAACTATAACATAAATGTTACATGTCTTACACATTACACAAATGTTTTTGGATCAAACGCAAATAAGAAGTTGATTTTCCTGATGAAGATTTCATCCCATCACTGAATTTAAGTCCCAAACTAGGCATAAATGAGGTAAAAATTTGGGCTTTTAAAAATGCCTCGTCTTCTGACTGAGGCTAGAATTACGAGGTCCATCATGTGCAACCAAAATCCTGAGGGAAATCCAAACCACTGCATAATTAACAAGGTGGGTGAGTAGCAAAGCTACATATTCCCTTCCATTGAGTTTGTAAATTGGAGTGCCATTGTAAATTGAACTAATCTTGCAATTGAATTTATAAATGTGTTATAAATTAATCTAGACCTTAGGGTTGGATGGGCTTCCTCGCCTTTCCAGGGGAGCAACTATGCAAAATCCTTCAAAACCCTTTTTTATCTACTTGTTTATTTGGTAGAAGCACAATTTTGTATAAAATTTGCTTAGATTAAAAGCTCCCATTTCAAATTGAAATGGTCATTGCTCAAACGTCTCAGCATGCAAGTTGGCCATGAACACAACAATTGTGAATAACAAACACAGAAGAAAATAAGCCCTACCAATGTGATTTGATTATGGGTGTGAACTTTGGAAACAAGTGTCTCGGCAAAAGATGAAATCATGTACAAGACATTTGATATAAAAAACATACATCATAATCTACTTCAACAAAATCATTAAATTTAATCAAAACACCCCCTTTTCAGTAGAATGACCTATAATTCTAAACACTAGAGATAAAATGTTGGCAATGATTTTCATGTTATTATGCATTTCTGTTGTTGAAGACAACTTCAAAGATAGGTAATGCATAATTCAAAGCATATATATTTGTAATGGATTTGTTTTAATGTAATGTACTGAAGAGTGTTTCTATGAATTAGAAGTTGGTGTAGGACAACAAGTAGCTCTCGGCCTGATCAAATTTCCTGGCGATTACAAGGTCTTCAAGATAGTTCAGGTTAAAGTAAAGACCAGATTCTTTCTCCAACCTGGTGCCATGCATGCCAGGAGACCCGAGATCATGCCATTATTAGCACAACACATCCTTTATTAGCACAACACATTCACAAAAATGATTGAAAAAGAATAATTGAAAATAGGACACCGCAAAAACTCCACCATCTTCCCGGAGCCTAGTTCTTCAATTTCAGTCAAAAAGGTTCCCAAGAGACAGGTTGTCCTGTCAATTGCATGCAGAATGTCCATCTAAAACTATATCAATTTGGAACCTATGTATCAGAGTCAAATCTATCACTGGACCACAAAACCTGAAATAGGTAAGATGCACAGGATGCACACCAGATGCATGATTGGGAAAGAACCTTCGAGGATCATAAGGGCATGATAAAGAAAGCGCATTCTGAGGATAAAAAATTTCAGGACATATCAAAGAAAACCATTCTCGCAAGGCACCTGTTAACACATCCTTTGTTGACAGTTGAATGTCATGATTTTATATATGTGGGATATATCCAACAAATATGACAAAAAGAGACATCTAGTATTTATATGTCGTGTCTTGTTGAATGATGGTCGATGCCAAATTTGGCCAAGGTATCTCGTTCAAAAGTTGCAGCGATGCGTTATGGAGGAAGGAGGTTAAAAAACTAATTAATTATGTTTCTAAAAACAAATTGTAATAAGAAAGCAATTAGTTTTATTACTTGTAAAATAACATTCAATTTCAAAATACATTTAAAAGAAATTAGATTATATATATATAACTATAATTTTACAAGTGCCCGCACGGGTGTGGCTCATTGGCGCTTCCGTTGTTATGAAGTCACTTGTTGTAAATTTGAGGTCACAAGATCAATCCCACCTAGGTTTACCTATGTCCCATGTATTTTTGCGGGTGTGGGGCACCTAGGGTTATAGTGGTAGCGAGAATGGATCCCTGGACCCCATGTCACGCGAGTACCGGCCCGGCCCTAGCTGCCGATTCCCCTAGTAAAAAAAAACTTATAATTTTACAAGCAAAGCACTACAAAATTGATTTTAAAATACAAAAGTATAGAAAATAAGTTTAAAAACAATTTCAATAAAATAACTGAGGTTACTAGCGTTGTTATATATAGATATTGCCACTGGTGAATCATCTTTCTGCGCTCCCTATGTAAGTTATTACTTCCAAGGCAATTATGTAAGTTATTAATGCATCTCTACCTTTTGGATGTTTATGGAATTAAGTGCCTCCCTTGAACAAAGAAAAACTCTAATCATATTCCATCACAACAATTCCAGTTTAAGTAGATAGTGTATAGTCTGTGGATCCATTTTAACATTGAGATGTAATACAATTCTCACTTATAAGAAAAAGGCAATAAGTTATAAGAAACGATGTCGTGATTCCGCTAAATACATGCATACTTTCTATACTTTGTATCATCCCCCCATGATTCCACTAAAGACATGTGTGCTCTCTATACTTTGTATCATCCCCTATATAAGACTACGACTAGGAATTATGATCCCTGCAAAAGTAGAATTCCACTCGATCAGATGAAATCCTATAGGGTTAGGTAGTACACATTTAAACAATATTTTGAGGCAAATTACACTTAGATTCTCGCCCGAGATCTCATTGGTTAAAAAGCGTGAACTCTAAGGAACTAAATTTGATGAAGAAATGGGGTTAAGATTTGGTGAGCAAGCAACATTTCTAAACTCATTCAAGTCAAATTGAATATGGCCATTGAAATGAAAAAGTAGCATTCTAACCCTAGAGTGTCTAGTTCTTTTCTAGCATTGTTCTTATGGTACCCGTTGAACCGATAGTGTAGAAGTGGTTTGGGATTTAAATATCAATAAAATGTTGTATTTCTCTCAGAAAAGAAATGTTCACTACAACAGTGGCAATGGCATATAAAGCAACTGATGGATCTTCCAAGAAACTTTTTGTCACGGTGGTGCAACCGTTGGTTTCCAACCACCTTTATAAAATATATTTCAAATCGTAGGATGAAGTGGTACCGTCCCAAAGGATATTTCAAATCCTGAGATGACGTACCATCTCTCTATTTAGTTACACTAAACCAAACTAATGTGGAGTTGATATTAAGCAATGATTAGTTTTTAGATGAATATAAAATAAATGAAATTTATCCTAGAATAGAATAAAATTCACTCCAATGTTGTAAGTGGAATTAACCCTAATATTCCAATCTTAATATATTGTGAAGAAACACAATTGTTTTCATACAGATCTGAAGGAAAGAGATAAAGAATCTTCCTAATAATTTCGAGCATTTAATCAGCTATGAAAAGGCAATCACCAATGAAACTCCAAAAATAAATCCCAGAACCACGCCTGAAATGAACTCCATTGTAACGCAACTCACTTGTCTCCTCAAAACCACGCTTTAAATGAATCCCATTGTAACGTGACTCACTTGTTTCCTCACACGAATAAACAAAAACATCCTTCTCCGGCCAGTACAACTAAAGAACTAAAACATTAATTGATTCATTTGAGATTGGTAAGTACCTCGGCTAGAGGATAGAGAAGTGCAAAACATATCATTTGTGTTTCACTTGGTTGGTATAAAACTCAATAATAATTCTATATCTTTTTGAAGGAAGAACAACAATAAAATATGATGCGCTAATCTATGAACTAGGACCACAATTGGTGAACACGAGAGAGAAAGATTCTCTTAACCGGAGGCAGCGCAGTCTTTAACAATTATTGAAAGCAATATAGTGATAATTATGGTTTTAAACACCACTTAATTGTAGCTAAATTTAAACCGACCTGACATTGAAAAGATTAAGTCTAAGATAATTTTTTATCCAACCAGACAAGAAGCTTTATAAAAATAGCTTAACATAGCGAAACCCTAAAAAATAACTACAGATTTTCATAGAAGCTTTAACACAAGACTTCAATTTCTGATCACATGAGCTCGGTGCATGTGGTAAAATATATAATAATAATAAAAACATAGTGTATGTTACTCTCAGGGAAAGAAAATCCGATAATGGAATTGGTGCAAGAAGATTTTCTAGGGAATCCAAATCAAGAAAACTATTAAAACCCGCTAAGAAATTGTTTAGCCTAAATTCTTTAGCCCTTCCAATAAGTATGTGTAGAACCTCTAGGATGCCTTCTGAAGTTTTGTTGAGCCCAATGAAATTGGATAGTGTATACCTAAACTCTATCACTTATGAGCTCAAATTTGGATCAATTCAAATGCGAAAAATAGAAAACTTCCATTTCAAATATGGAATTGAATCCATGATAGGTTTCAGATGGTGTGTTTTTCTTTCACGTTCTTGTTATGTGTGAGAGTGTTGGGCCTTGAACTTAATTTTTGTGTCAAGGCTATGCCAGAATTGAACATAAAGTTGATGGGTTACATACATCTGGATTAACTGGCACACCGTCCCCATCGAAAATTCTATTATAATTTTCAATGGATTTGTGCAATTCACAGAAGATATATAATAAAACACAAGGATTATAGTTCAAGAAGATTCATATGTAGAGAAATATCCAGGAGCTAAAGTTTCACCCGCAACAAGAGAATTCCGATAAGCGGTCAGGAAAAAGACAAATGCACTTGTGAGGATGATATTCCAAGGAGTGCCCTCAAGGTAGTAATGGACCAACCAATGGCTAAACAATATGTATAAGATATGTGTACCACCATAAGTTATGCAATTATGTTGAGTGTAATAACCTAGTTTTGTTATTCAAAGAATTTATTATCTCAAGGAACTCAGATCATATCAACTCAAATATTATCTCAAATCCCTCCGTGAGAGGCATTGGCTCCCTCGATCATTCATATTGGTTATCTTCTTTTGTCCCATTCAACTAACTAAAAGTGGAATGCTCATCTCAATAGTATCAACGAAGGGATTGGGTCTCCTCTAAGGGTATCCACGAAGACATTGGGTTCCATGATTGTTCCCCTAAAATGCCCCCTTTCTCATATATATATGGTGGATCGAAGACATTGTGCCATGAATGCAGGGTGGCTTGAATAAATTATGGGATTTTAGTTGGGTATCCTAAATCCTCTCATCTCAGTGGTGAGCATTATTAGTGGGATCACAACGACAACGAAGGGGAGTAAGGAGTGTATAAACATCTAAAAGAAACTAATATAATTAGTGAGCTACCCATGAACTAATAGAGGATAATATAGCCTAGTTCAAGCGTGTATGACCTGCTTTAACAGATCTGGTATTAATGTGAAGTTATGCTACACAATCATGTGATTATCTTGCAATGTTGAACAATTAACAGATCTGAAATTTTGCAAGTTTCAATAACTCTAATGATTCTATTATAGTAGTTGAGCATTCGAGTTGTTGTTTGGTTATAGTTAGGTAATTTGAGTAGACAGTCAAGAGAAAAGATGCAAAATAAGTGCAGTGCATGTTGTTCCATTCCTTGATATAAAACAAACCCCATCGAATAATCATTGTTCGTTCAATGGGAAAAGAAATGTAAATGTACCTGAAAATAGGTTATGATTTCATCTTTCAA
>LPNX010493584.1:0-11091 GCA_001517045.1 Pseudotsuga menziesii | reverse complement strand
CATCCTCGCATTATAATATCAATTAGGTCAAGGCGGAAAGACAACCATAAAATATCAAATGTGTCAAGATGAAAAGAGTAAGAGACGGTGCCGTCGCTAGAGAGACGGTCAGGCGTGGATACAACGACATCCAAGAGTTTAGGCGTGGATACAGCAACGCCTAACAATCCAGGAGTGGATACAGCGACGACTAGGCGTGGATATAGCGACGCCTCGTTCCTGTTACATCGGATTTTACACCAAAAAGTAAGAAACGTGGAAAACCTCCGTGGAAAAATCCGCGCTTTTGTACTAGTGGGTCATCTCTGTGTTGTGCTCACTATTCAAGGACTATTCCCAATGTCTGATCTATAGCCTGATCCCATCATTGTTATATCTGTTATCTATTTGTGTCTCCCTTCTTTTGCCCAGTTCCTCGTCACTCTTGTGATCCGTTGGAGGATCTGTTGCCTTCCTTATCACAACATGGTTCCGTTTCAGTACTTCCTGATGACGAAGACCTAGAGTTTTTTGACGATCGTACCTCAGGATTCACTTTCCTCATTGGTGAATTCCTTTTCTTCAGTTGTCAATTATCACCTATTGGTTGACAAACTGTTGAATCCTCTCCATGTTCGACTTCATCTTACCCTTATTCACATGGCTTGGATTGTACTGGTTCTTTGGGATCCTTTATGAAGACCTTAGTTCCTCACTGATGGACTAAGTTGCGCAAGATTATGTTCCATTATTTTACACAGCTTCCAGATCTTTGAAGACTCATTATTATTGTATATTGTGGCTTCGATCCACCTTTCTAATATACGTGGTTTATACCCATATCATATGATGTACTCAAATATTGTAAAGGGGCTAGTGTTCTAGTAAATTGAACATAACATCCTCAGATGTAACTTTGTATATGACATTACTATGTATTTGTTTCAGGTACTCTCTCTGCTCCATTGGATTTCTGAGTTCTCCAAAGATGTTGATTATAATGTATTTCGGCCATCGCTTCCCTCTGACCTCACACATTAGGGGGCATCTGTTATACACCTGAATGACACCTCTCCGTCTGAGTGCCGACATCCCTCATGTTGGCACACAAAAGGACATCTATGGATTGAGGTTTGCCCATAATACTATAGATTGGCTTATTATACAATACATTCCTCCTCCATCCAGTGGTTTACTTTGCCTTTTTTAGATATGTCAAGACATATCCGCAACTCTATCCTTATGCAACTCGCGGATCATCCGCGAGTGTTGTTGTTTGCAAGTCGCGGATGGATGTATCCACGGGTTGCCCTTATAGAAAGTCGCGGATCATATGTAAGTTGTCTTTATACACACCCACGGATGCCTATCTTTGACATTTAAAAATAATAACATGCAATGGCTTGAGATTAGTTAAGCATTATTACCTTAATCACCTTAACTGTCTCAACCTCCTCAACCTTCGAAACTGCCTTGTTTCCTCCATATAAATACAGGCCTTGGGGAGGGTGTTGGATACATATACTTGGAGCAAAGTTACGCTGGTGGATTGTATACAGAAGTCTTTGGAGCAGTGGAACTCAGAATCCTTTGGTTGCAGAGGAGTCCTTGTCTCAGGCGTTGGGTTGTAACCTGAACTCTTTCCATTATTGATAATAAAGAGAATCCTTCTTCCATATGTGTTTCATGTATCTTGGTTTGATAAATGTTTATGTTTCTACATCTTATATGTGATTTACTAACCTGCTTATATATATATGAATCATCTTGTATCTGGAAGATTGTTTCTTGACATGTGAAAGAGGAGCAACCTTGAAGACTTTGGAGGTGAAGCAGGGCGGAAGAGGACTAGCGAGGATCGACCTTCGTTAATCGAGTAAGTCTTTCTAATCCTCTTATTTCCTTTACTGCACTTTAGAGTCAATTGTCTGCAAGTTGATTGAGTATGTTGGTAACCCCAGACCTATGGTTATTAGGTGTATAATCCTATACAACAGATGATGATTATGATTATGAACAATGACAATGATGATGATGATGATGATGAGGATGAGGATGATGATGATGACGATGACGATGATGAAGATGATGATGATGATAATGATGATGACGATGATGACGATGATGACAATGATTATGATGATGATGATTACGATGATAAGGATGATGATGTTAATGACGACGATGATGAGGAGGAGGAGGATGATAATGACTATGATGATGAACAATGATGGTGATGATGATGATGAGGATGACGATGAGGATGATGATCACGATGACTATTACTATGATGACTGTGATTATGATGATGATGATGATGATGATTGCGATGGTGAGGGTGATGATATTGATGACAAAGATTATGATGATGATGAGGATGATGATGACTATGAAGATGACTATGATGATGAACAATGATGGTGATGATGATGAAGATGATGATGAGGATGATGACGATGCTGACGATGATGATGATGACTATGAATATGACTATGACGATGAGCAATGATGGTGATGATGATGAAGATGACGATGAGGATGATGATGATGATGATGATTGCGATGGTGAGGATGATGATCTTGATGACGAAGATTATGATGATGATGATGACTATGATGATGAACAATGATGGTGATGATGATGAGGATGATGACGATGCTGACGATGATGATGATGACTATGAATATGACTATGACGATGAGAAATGATGGTGATGATGATGAAGATGACGATGAGGATGATGATGATGATGATGAATAATGACGGTGATGATGATGACGACAATGAGGATGATGATGAACAATGATGGTGGTAATGAACAATGATGGTGATGATGATGATGATGATGAACAATGTTGGTGATGATGATGAGGATGAAAAATGTTGGTGATGATGATGATGAACAATGTTGGTGATGATGATGATGACAATGATGGTGATGAGGATGATTACTATGATGATGAGGATGAGGATGAGGATGATGATGATGATGACAATGACAATGATGATGAACAATGATGGTGGTTATGATGATGATGATGATGATGATGAGGATGAGGATGAAGATAATGATGAGAGGTTTAGACTATATTGTAGTGGTGATGATGATGATAGGTTTTAGACTATATTGTAAAAATACTCGAAATAATCATGAATACGAAGTCGTTGTTAAACAATGTTAGTCATTAAATGAAATAAACGTTGGTGAATAAATGCTATAAATGTTAAACAAGGGCGCTCATGCATTTAAGTTTGCGTGCGCGTCAATGCACACACGTGGTCTTATACACGCGTGTGTGTGCTTAAAGGCGCATGCGCACATATGTTAGTAGGTAAAAAAACAGAGTTCTGGATTCCCAGGATTGCTACCTATCTTCATGAATTTTCTTTTGTTGTTCGCGCGTTTTGTTCTCCTGAACTATGCAATTTGGCTCACAATCCATCACCACTCTTTGATCTATTGGATAGAAGATCACTCTTGGAATCTAACAAACATATTCAGTGGTCCTGGAAGTTAGTGGAAAGATTCACACTACAAGTTTTCATTGGAATAAGAGATCATTTTGAATATGTATGGTGAATTGTAAATAATTGTTTTAATTCACAAGCTTTCAGATCATTTCATTGATTTATGTTTTATGATATGCCTACAACAATATCTCTCTCATAGAGAACATTTAATTTCACAAGAATAAATCCCAACTTTACATCTAAACAAGTCTCATATTCTCCATACAAGATGAATTATGCAATGTTAACTAATTTACATTTGCACATGAAATATTTTGATTTTACACAATGATGCCATAGATGAACGTATCGCTCGAGACTCTTCAATTTTAAAAAAAAACCTTTGAAGTAATCATGGGAGAGGGTCCATATTGAATAGTTCACCAAGTTGTCCATATTCTCTATACAAGATGAAGTATGCAATGTAGATCAATAACCATTTGCACATGAATATATTTCGATTTCCCACAAGTATGGCATAGATGAGGTTCTCTATTGAGACTCTTCAATTTATATAAAAACCTTGGAATCAATCATGGGAGAGAGTCCATATTGAATAGTTCACCAACTTTTCCATGCTCTCCTCTTCATGCTAGATTTATCATAACATTCCTTTGATCTTGACATGGATGCCTCTACCTCAATGATTTCTCGTTTTTTCGAGGGATTTGCAATCTCCTCATTTCACTCATATTCTTTTGACTTCCAGTACTTTTTGAACACAAAGGAATTCAGAATCCTATAGTTGTAATACCTACAAACTTGACTATATTTACTTGACTCAAATAGAGTATATAAATGAAAATTTGGTCCGAACATAAAGAGTAACCTTTAATCAATGATTATGTATCAATGCCAATAATTATCATACTAACATATCTGTAATTTAGTTATTTATGTTGGAATGCATCATGTATCTTGTATAATGGAACTAATACCTTATTTGTTGCTTCTTATGCAGGGGTAGACCTCATATTTTTGATAAAGAAACTTTCAGATATGGGAATCTCATGTAACAGAGCAAGAAAAACTAGAAGAAATATTCCCATTTAAAAGGAAAATGGGGTAAGAGAAAAGGCCAGCTTGGAAATGGAGAGAGTGAGACATGGTCCAGACATTTCCACTGATACTGCGACCGATCCTAACATAGTTGATGACATAACAACCTCTACTTCAGAACCACGGGTGAAGTGGTTGCGTCCAACGGGCCCAACTCAAGTTCCAACATCAACACAGTCTCTAACCAGCAATCCATCAACGAGCCATGCTAAAGCTCTTGAAGACATAGGTGTATTGAGAGACGTTGAGTATGAAGCGTTGGACCTAGGAGCAATGATTAATTTGCAATCTTTTCTAGAAGACCACAACCATGTCAATCACACTCCCAATATGGACTGACATGTGAATGATTCACCACAACAAAGAATCCCTGGGATCCGTAGCTCATGTCCACCTTCCCTACCTCGACTGTCTACTGCAAAAAAAAGGACTCCTAGACGTATCCATGTGGATGAAATTTGTCTGTCAGGCCTTAAAGGTAAGTTTCCCAAACACACTATCGATTGGCAACATAAAAAATTAATGAAGGAATATTTTGAATCCAAAGGCGATGCAAGTAAATGTCAATTATTACTATATTTGTTAAAGTCAAATTGTTTAGTTGTTGTTAGGAGAATTCTGGGCATAAATATGGTTAGAAGTTCAGAGGATAACAATCATATTGTTAGAAATCTCCAATCTGCTTTTAATGCAATTGGGAAGACGTCCCATACTAAAGATCTTTGTGCGGCTCATTGTGTGTTATCAGAATCATTTGCAAGAAAGTCCACACGGCAACGTCGCCTCCTTTCACACACTTCTCAGATACTTAAATTAAATAGAAAAAATGTTCAGAAGTACTCTGTTATAAGAGAAAATCTGCAGACTCCAGGTGGAAAAGATTGTTGGGATTTTTTCGACAGGTTGCCTCGTCGAGATATGAAGATAATTGATGTTGTTAAGGAATTAGTACAAACATTCTGGCATGATCATACCAGACCTTCATCTAATCAAAGATATGTGCTAAATCTGAGAAAAGGTTCTACTGAACGTGAACCCCACGTTAAACACTTCCTTGACCCAACATAGACTGAACTCTATGAGAGATTAAAAAATGAGCACACAGAATTGAACCTGGGCCAAAGGTCCTTTGAGAAATGTAAACCGTGGTACATTCGTATATGCATTGATCGAAACACATGACATTGTAGATACCATGTAGAACATGAATATTTTTATGACACGTATAAACATATATTTTGTGATTTGCATACTAACCTTGAGCAGGGCTGCAATGAATCCGTAATACCACCGAATGCATCGAGATATCTTATCGTCAGCATCATGTGTCCAAGGCATGAAGGACAAAAATACAATGGAAAATCATGTCTATATGGGAATTGTTCCAGGTGCAGTGGGTTTGCTCTTTTGAACCGTTGCATTCATGGAAGTCATGAGCTTCAATTTGGAAATATGAGCATGGAGATGCAGAGATTCAAGTACGTAACCTATCAATCAGATAGTGTGAAGGAAAGTAAAAATATTGCATTGGTGAAGTCACAGGTGCAAATGATTATTGCATGCTTTTCCTCTTACATGTTCAGTTTCTACATATACATTCTTTAAAGGTCACATTCTAATACGAACCTTGTTTTCATGGCAATAGGTACGGATATGTGATTATTTGATGGAGTTCTATAAGAAAACCGAGTAGTATGTTCAACATGTGCATGTAGCGCGATCAGCATTAGATATGGTCAGATGGTTGTGCGGGCCAGTTCAAAAATTCCCGATTCTTCCAATGGATGAGTATGTTACATAAGACTTATAATGTGTCGCATATATGGAACTACTTTGAGACCGGGCACAGAAAAGGTGAGCACGACGGAGGCAGTGCATGCATCAATACCACACTACGAAGGGAGGAGATGAGGTTTACCAGAAACCCCCATATCAAAGATGCAGAATCCATAGTTCAATGGTGCTATGCAACAATGTCAGACCGAACTAAAGTGGTAGGAAGGCCAGTCAGGAATTTTTGGCATGTGGTTGACATAGCTCGATCATGTTCCTATATTTGCGACACAGTACAAGGAAAACATGGATTTCATTCTGTTCGAAGCTCAAACAACCCCCTATTTGAAATATGGACGTCAAAACTTGCTTGTTTTTGCAACCCTTGTAGCAGTGGTGAATGGGATGAATGTGAATGCATGGATTGGGTTGATGATTGGGTGGGATCGTGTGTCACTTGCAGTAGACCCAGTGTATTCAGTGAAACAACCCACTTAGAGGAGGTTCAGTCAGCAATTTCGACAGACTACGACCATATCCCAGATCTTGTACATTCCAGGACACATATATGCAGTTGTTTCCCCAAAAGACAATGAATGGGGCATAGATTATTGGTTGGCACAATGCATTCGAGGTAAGTAAATCCTGAACAGATCATTGATTGATGATGAAGGAAATGAATTTCCTATTGGCTCGATGGTGGTTGAGGGTGAATATCTTACACTAGATGGGAAATCAAGAAGAACTAGTGGGCATGTATTTGTGGATTACAGACTAGGTTCTATGGTCTATCACTTCACACACTTGATTGTTGGCATGAGCATCCATCTACAGACAATGTCAACGAAGAACTCAACCAAGGTACATTACTTCTTGCCTCATTCAGAGCACTAGATATTGATGGAGGAAATTAGCAATAGAGAGGATCTAGCTGGCTATATTGAATGAGATTGGGTAATTGCACTTACACTCCACTTGGATTCCAGTTCCATGAGTGATTGAAATTAATAGCTACTATTAAAAGACAAGACGATCATGATAACTTACTCTGCTTTCTATGTGAACTCTGCAAAATCCTTTCCGTTTCCATCTATATCGATGTCATGTTTGAATATATAGCATGTATAAATACTTATTACCAAGTATGATCTGTTTTATGAACCATCTTGGTAATAAGTATTTATACATGCTATATATTCAGCCATGACATCGATATAGATGGAAAAGGAAAGGCTTTTGCAGAGTTGACATAGAAAGCAGAGTAAGTTATCATGATCATCTTGTCTTTTAATAGTAGCTGTCAATTTCAACCACTCATGGAACTGGAATACAGATTTTGACGTGTTAGCTTGCACAAGCACACGATTCTCTACATTTGACTATTTTGACTAGAGACAAATGACTATTTTCTCCATCCCTTTCACACTAGTTCTTTTTAACCACTAAAGTTATGCAAGAATACAAATTTTCATCATTTGCATTCCCAATTCCTTCTGTTCTTTTTTAATTAGAGATTGAATTATTTGAATGTAACTTTCAAGTGAAAATGTTTGATGCATGTATCTTCAATAGACACCCTTCACTCGTTTAATATTTCACCCATGTTTCTCTTACCTTTGCTACAGGAGTTTAAACATCATGTCCTTCACAGGTTTTCTAACTCCGCACTTTATATTGTTCTCTACATGTCCTGCTTGGTAAACCACTATCTTTGCAACTTTCTTTCCAATTTTTGTTGCATCAAGCTACTAATCAAAAAATAATTGTTCTAATATTGTGAAATGGTATTTGACTTGTGCATTATGCTTTCATGTCTAAATTTTGATTGCTATTCTAGAAAGTTTTTATCCTTCTTATATTTGAGTCAATAATTAGAATTGAATGAGAAAGAAGAAGGTATAACACAGAGCAAGGTCAAAGAGTTGTTCATGTTTAAGAGATACAGTTTCTATAACATTTATTCTATCCTTTTATGGAGAAATATAGTTCATGCCCAATATTTGTTGTGTTCGACCCAAAGCCTTCATTTCAAATTGAATTCCTAAGCCCTTCTTCAACCTTTTAATGATGCTCTTACCATGCCCAACAATTAGCATGTCATCCCGGACCGAGAGTGACCAAGTGTCCCTGAACGACATTTTCATGCGACTTGGAGCTCGACATAACTTGACAACCGGAGGTTGGATCGACGAGCTGTCGACTACGTTGGTCTCATAGCATGCCATTACCTCTAGAGGTCCCTCTCCACTGTGTTTTCATGGCTTAGTGACTCCACTATGCATCAGTTTCATAAACTAGGGTTTTGCTTAGTTTCCTTCATTGCAACTCTCGCATTGGTGGGTCAACTCTGAAAAAATATCCTCTGTGCTAGTATTGGTGGTGTTCCCATGTCGGCATTGGCCATACACACCTGTCGAAGCCAATGGCATGCAATATTGCTACTTCATTTTGTTTTTCGCTCTCAGACCAAGAGTGACCAGGTGTCCTTGAACGACATTTTCATGCGACTTGCAACTCGACATAACTTGGAAACCGGAGGTCGAATCGACGAGTCGTCGACTCCGTTGGTCTCCTAGCATGGCATTACCTTATGAGGGCCCTCTCCACCATGTTTGCATGGCCCAGTGACTGCACTGTGCATCGATTTCACAAACTAGGGTTTTGCTCAGTTTCCTTCAATGCAACTCTCGCATTGGTGGGTCAACTCTGAAAAACCCTCTTCTGTGCAAGTATTGGTGGTGTTCCCATGTCAGCATTGGCCATACACACTTGTTGGAGCCAATGGCATGCAATCTTGCTACTCTATTTGTTTTTTCACTCCCGGACCGAGAGTGACCAAGTGTCCTTGAATGACATTTTCATGTGACTTGCAACTCGACATAACTCGGCAACCGAAGGTTGAATCGACAAACCATCGAATCCGTTGGTGTCCTGGTATACCATTACCTCTAGAGGGCCCTCTCCACCATGTTTGCATGGCCCAGTGATTGCACTGTCCATCGGTTTTGTAACCTATGGTTTTCCTTAGTTTCCTTCAATGCAACTCTCGCATTGGTGGGTCAACTTTGAAAAACCCTCCTCCGTGCCAGCCTTGGTGGTGTTCCCATGTCAGCATTGGCCATACACACTTGTCGGAGCCAACGACATGCAATATTGCTGCTTCATTTGGTTTTTCGCTCCCGGACCAAGTGTCCCTGAACGACATTTTCATGTGACTTGCAACTCGACATAAATTGGTAACCGAAGGTCGGATTGATGAGCCGTCGACTTCGTTGGTCTCCTAGCATGCCATTACCTCTAGAGGGCCCTCTCCACCGCATTTGCATGGCCCAGTGACTCCACTACGCATCGGTTTCATAAACTAGGGTTTTGCTCAGTAGATTTATTGATGTTGTAATTTGTTGTAATAAGAGGTTCTAGATATGTTATATGCTTGGAAAGAGTGCCCTAAAGGGATATATCTTCATGGTGTTAACGTACACTTGGTCTAGGGTTTATTTTGTTGGGTTTCCTTTTGATATTAGGATGAAAATAAGTGAAATATTGGACCATAGTGACCACCTTCACACACATGTTGAGGAGAACAAATGAGCATAGTAACCACCTTGGCACACATATTGAGGATAAGCATTGGAGCATTGTAACCACCTCTGACACATATGTCGAGGAGCATTGGGAACAAGAAGATGTGGTACACAACTAGAGGAGGAATGCATTACATGATGAAACTTGGATATGCACGAGGACACTAGGGTTTATATATGTAAGTAAACCTTGTAGAAGGAGATATAATACTAGAGGAATTAATGGTTGTATTGCAGAATCTATAGCTCTTGTTGTCAAGTAAAAGGAGGTAGAATTAGGGTTCCAACCCAGTAGAAGATACAAAGAAAAGAGCTAATGTATTTGGTGATATTGCAGTCTTGTTCTTGTGTGATACATGGAGGTTAGGGAAAGACCATGGAAAACTTAACTTGATAAGTCTCGAGCTTCTTTTGATTCCTTGCTTAGAAGAATATTTTTTTATTTTAGTTGATTTTCCATGGAGGTCTTGGTGCTTGTGTTGATGCAATAGACAAAGACCTATGGTTTGAGGAATCATCCTAGGATCGACATGTTGACGTCGAAACTGGTGCTAGACTTGTTTGAAATGCCATGTGCTTGTTATAGCGGATTTCACCACACTAGGTGAATCACACATGGTATGGCCTTCCCTTGTCCCACTGCAGACTCATTAGCCCCTTTGGACCACTTTATATCTTTTGATGTTACCTTAATCATCCCCAAAAAACATTATAATATTGATATACGCGGCTTTTTCCCCGATAACCGTGTACATACGCGGATATTCCCTCGATAGTCACGTACATCGGGATGTGTGCATAAATCCAAATCCTTTTGGACTGTTCCTTGACTTGGATCCGACTCATATGACTCCTGGCCTTCCATATGCCTTGAGATCGCACGGATTCGACCCTTCAGTATCCCTTTGAAGAGCTATATAAGGAACCCCTTGGTACATTGAAAGCATAAGAGAAAGTTGAGAGCATCGAAACTATAGTCCATTGTTGCCAGAACTGTATGCTTGAGTCTGCATCCCTTTGTCCCTTGGAGCACTGTTGTGTTCTTCCCAAGCTTGCGCATTGTTAGTAAGCTTGCTATCGAAGTGATGGAGGCCCAAGTGGGGGATTCAGTTTCTCTGGTTCGCAGACGTGTCGTCAGAGGTTGTCACTTGTAATCTCTGATTCTTATTAATAGAAATATCTTTT
>LPNX010493575.1:159215-177267 GCA_001517045.1 Pseudotsuga menziesii | reverse complement strand
TTTTAAAAAACAACGCTACTTCTCCATAGTATTTTGAAAAAAAACAATAGCTACAAAAAAAGTAGGTAATATACAAATGCAATAGAATATATATATATTAAAATTTAAACATAGGTAATACATATCCATAAAGGGAAATTTGACATAGTATTTTGAAAAAAAAATACCTAAAAAAACTAGGTAATATAAAAAATCAAGATTATATATATATATTTTAATTTTGTTGTCTTGCATTTCTAATTTGGTCAGTAATTTCTTCTTGTTGAGCTAAAGCTTCCCAAGCTCTCTCAAACTCTTCTCTTGTTCTGGCTGTATTCAGTACTAAATTGAATAATTGGGAAGATATGGAAATCTAAGTCCCAAAACCATTGGGCAAATTTGGTTGGATTCATTGCAGTATTGTCATGCTTCTTTCAAAATGTAAAATCTGATGTGCATGAAAAAAAAAGTTTATTAGTTAAGGCGGTGCTTCATAGTTTAACTCTTCAGTATATTAATAATTCAAAGTTTAATACAGACACACCACTTATATAGTGACAGAGCAAGACAATAAAGATGAAATGACTAAATTACTTAACTCATATAATTTCAAATGTTCAATTCGTTACAACTAAAATGTGATTTTTATACATCCTCATTCACCATACCCCAATTTATGTTGTCATTTGTCATGTGACAAGAAGATTTGTGATAAAACTTTTTGTTCTGGTGACCTATCTCCATCTAAGTTAGGATGTGGCTGGGCGGAATTATATTTCTATATCAATTATTGTGAGTACTGTCAATGACATGCAATGAATACAACAAATAGTCCACCACAACGTTTGCATTTGCATATCCTTTGGATGACCTGAGGTGAACAGTACAATTTCGTACAAACCTGTGGCACCCAATTTATGCAACAATACATGGACCCCGAGGCTCTTCAACATGTAAACAAAAGTCTCTAAAGTCACCTAAAGGTGATCGTGAGAGGTGAGAGAGCTCAGTAAACCTCTAAATTTGTGTTGAAAAACCTGAATAATGCCTATGGGATGGATTTATGAGATTATGTGAAAAACAATTCTAGCACACCCACATAGTTTGTGGTTGGATCACTTTGATAGGGATCAAATGGTTGAGAGATAGTGATGGAATAGAAGACACTTGTGAGTTATCTATGCATTTCTACATGTTATCATCCACGTTCTTCATGTTATCCATGAAGTGTTGGTTATCCATTCATCACTTGTGAGTTATCCATTCATCCCTACCAATTATCCCTTGATGAGATACCGAAAACAAAAATAATATCTAAATATCTATCAACATAATTATTCATATTTCATATCTCAATTTATAGAGAAAGCATAGATATAAATAACTGGCCATTCAACAACATGGTATAATTTTCAAATCAATAATCAATATTTCTGTTATAGTTTAACATTAGAGAAATGCCAATATTAAAATTAAAATTTGAATTAATTCAAGTTCGTGATTCATATAGAGAATATAAAACTCTTTTCATATTAGTATAGTATTGAAAAGGTTAAAAATACTCAACAACATGGTATAAGTTTATAATAAATATTCCGAGGTGATTTACAATAAAGATATTTCCAGCCATTGCATTCAAAGCAAATAGTTATACTTCAAGGTAGCAGGATTTGTTATTAAATAATGCCTAACATTCAGATTCAATGCAACCAGTGTCCCCGCGTTTTTTATTAAGTTCGCATCATTGTATTTATAGCATTGACTTAGATGTCAAATCCAAGTTTTCCACAAGTTAACTATAGACCTAGACCTTTCTGGCGGAGAAAATTTTACATGCACGGTAAAATAATTCCCACGAAAGCTTTACTTAAGAATGAAAGCTTTTGGAGTCTGGACACCTCTGTTTCTCTCCTCCCACGCTTCACGCTTTCTTCTCCAATTTAAAGCTCTTCTTTGCCTCACAGATTTTAACGGTGAATATCGCCTGAATTCTCACTGATCTTACATTTTTTTTTGTACTTGCAATTTCTCACACGATACAGAGAAATATGTGGCAATTGAAGGGGGTTTCCATTTCTGATTGAGCGATTTATAAATATTTGAGACAATTGAAGGGAAATATGCATATAAATATGTGTAATATTTGAGACAATTGAAGGGAAATCTACATATAAATATGTGTATGCAAACATTTTGTGGAAATTGAAGAGAGTTTCTCTTTCTATCTGTGCGATTTATAGACATCTACAACAATTGAAGGAAAAACGACATATAAAGAAGTCAAAAGAGATCGCAGTGAATATGCCTTTGTTCATAGTTGCAGCTGCAGTTGTTGCCATTGGAGCTTTCTGTAGGTTCGAAACTCATTGTCATCAATCAACCACAGACACCCATCATGAAAGTATATATAATTTACGCTTAATCATTTTGAGTTCTTTATATATACTCTTAATCATGTTGAGTTCTCTGTGAATATGGGAGGGTCGTTGGTCTATCTTATTCATTAACATGAACATCGATAGTAGCGTAAGTGGTTGTATGCACTGAGGTTACACTTGAAAATAAAACAACCAAGTCAAAGACATCAATGATGAAATTTATTTAATTTTGGCTATCGTCAAATTGACCGGCACATTGAAAACTTCTGAGTACCTAAATCTTATATATATAATATTCATTTATTTTCTGTAAAAATTATAATCCTCAATTTAATTAGAAATAGTATTGACTCAGATGTCAAATCCAAGTTTTCCACAAGTTAACTATAGACCTAGACCTTTATGGCGGATGACAGTCTCAGAGAAAATTTTACATGCATGATAAAATAATTCCACTTGGCAATGCTGAAGACAACTACTTAAGCACGTGGATGGTAGTCTTAGAGAAAATTTTCCATGCATTGTAAAATAATTCATATTCATTTATTTTCTGTAAAAATTATAATCCTCAATTTAATTAGAAATAGCATTGACTCAGATGTCAAATCCAAGTTTTCCACAAGTTAACTATGTACCTAGACCTTTCTGTTGGATGACAGTCTCAGAGAAAATTTTACATGCACGGTAAAATAATTCCACTTGGCAATGCTGAATACAACTACTTAAGCACCTGGATGGTAGTCTTAGAGAAAATTTTACATGCATTGTAAAATAATTCATATTCATTTATTTTCTGTAAAAATTATAATCCTCAATTTAATTAGAAATAGAATTGACTCAGATGTCAAATCCAAGTTTTCCACAAGTTAACTATAGACCTAGACCTTTCTAGCGGATGACAGTCTCAGAGAAAATTTTACATGCACGGTAAAATAATTCCACTTGGAAATGCTTAAGACAACCACTTAAGCATGCGGATGGCAGTCTTAGAGAAAATTTTACATGCATTGTAAAATAATTCCACTTGCTTAAGACAGCTACTTAAGCATGAAATATTTTGGAGTCTGGACACCTCTGTTTCTCTCCTCCCACACTTCATGCTTTCTTCTCCTATTTAAAGCTCTTCTTTGCCTCACAGATTTTAACAGTGAATATCGCTTGAATTCTCACTGATCTTACATTTTTTTTTGTCCTTGCAATTTCTCACACGGTACATAGAAATATGTGGCAATTGAAGGGGGTTTCCATTTCTGATTGAGCGATTTATAAATATTTGAGACAATTGAATGGAAATCTGCATATAAATATGTGTAATATTTGAGACAATTAAAGGGAAATCCGCATATAAATATGTGTATGCAAACATTTTGTGGAAATTGAAGAGAGTTTCTCTTTCTGTCTATGCGATTTATAGACATCCACAGCAATTGAAGGACATCTACAGAAATCTGTGCAGGTATTGGTTGCAGGACGTTGAATATGAATCTGCAGACACAAAGAAGCAGTCTCCATCGCGCACCACAACCTCCAAAAGAATTCGTTCCGTGGAAGTTCATAATTTTTCAGAAAGGGAAAGTCCTTAAACCATTTGAAATGTCCATAGTATTATTTGTTTATAATTTATACTCAATGCATGCAATAATTTAATATGAGTTTCGCTCATTCTTTCACACAGAGCTCATTATAGTGAGGTATGAGCTCTTGTAGTGCCCTCATTTTTTCAATTCCATATTGCAATAATTCACGCATAAGCCTATATCATAATCTACCCAGAATTAGATCCTTTTTTACACATAAACCTGTAGTTTAGTCAAGTCTCATGCATTTTAGAATATTTGTTTTATGTGCTGAGGTTTTGAGTGTAATTTCAGTCTGACAAAGCTTCTATGCTGGATGAACCTATTGAGTAGTTCAAAACACTTCAATAGCAAGTACAGGTAAATATTTGCACAAGATAAAAGAGATTTCTTGTTATTTCTAAGTACATTTGTTATTATACTGTAAATTTTTCTTCCTCTTCTGATCATGTAGCTTTTGGGGCCAAATCTTCGAGCCAAAGACATAGCAGAAGAAACCTTCTATCTTGGGGAATATGAGGCTTACCTCTACTGCACAGGCGCTCCAGCGAATGCTCCAAGACGACGAATGCACAGGCGCTCCAGTGAATGCTCCAAGACGGTGAATGCTCCAGGGAATGCTCCAATGCTCCAGCGAATGCTCCAATATCTCACGGCGAATGCTCAGGACGTGGAATGATCTAGGGAATGCTCCAATGCTCCAGTGAATGCTCCACGATCTCACAACGAATGCTCCAGGATGCCACAGGAAGAAGCAAAATTTGAAACTGACAGGAAGAAGTGAAAATCGAAACTGTCAGGTATCTCCTCCACCACTACTCCTCGATGGCTAACAGACTACTCCTCGGCGGCGGCTAACAGACTCTTCCACGTGTATCTCCTCCACGCTTCCACGTATCTCCTCCACGCTTGCTCCTCCATTCTTATCTCCTCCACCGCCACGTCTCCTAATAGACTCCACATATCTCCTAGTCGACGACTAACGACTGATGTCATATCCTAACAAACTCCTAACTCTATGGCTAGTTAGGAGTGTTAAAAGATCAGACGATTGGAATGATCTAGAGCATCCACTTGGTGGGATTTGCAGGATCTTGATGATCTGCTCAAGCAAGTCCATCCCCAAAAAATACCATTGATATTTACGCCGATCGGCATAATTACTGAGAGTTTTGGAACATACAACTGCAAGGAAATGCTTGCTTGCAATCGTTCTTAGCTCGACATAAAGATCCCAGCATAGAAAATGGATCAGGAGATAACCTAATGGATTATTCTAATCAAGAGCACTCACTTTGAGATAACATAAAGTATTATTTGCATCTTTGGTTTTAAAGACGCTTAATATCAAGTGAGTAGCTGTAAATTTACAGAAATCAATTTACTTTGATCTTTCTTTGATATCTAAATGCAAATTGGTAGAAATACTTAAATATATGTTTATAAAGAGCTTATTTTAATTTTGGGTTAAAATATCTTAATTTATTGAAGTTGTTTTGTTATATTCTTTATTTTAAGCTAAACTCTTGAAATCCTTAAATTGAAAATCTCCATATTCTAGTTTTAGTATAAATGCTTTCACTGTATAATTTTTACTTTATCGCGGAAGCAGTTCTCTTCGTTTGTAGGGTATTTATGAAGAATCGGGATGGGGAAGTGTATTATCTACTGCTTTCTACCGCGTATGCGAACAATGGAATGGATGGGAACAGGATACAACTGAACAAAGAGAGGCGGGCTCCATCTGCGATAGGAAACTTTACTTCTTTATAACCACATTGAGCCTTGCATACTTCCTTGGATAAAAGTTTAGTTGCATATTTCCTTGCATAAAAGTTTATGCTCTGAAAAAGACTTCAAAGTTATTTATATTCTTTCCTTGAAAATTTAGAACTAAGGCATTATATTCTTTGCTTGAAAATTTAAAACTAGGCATTATATTCTTTGCTTGAAAATTTATAACAGGGCATTCCTAAAATCAAGGTTTAGTACGGAAGTTTGCATATGTAGATACAAAATAGTTCGTTTTGATGTCCAGGATTTAATAGCAATGTTACCATTAGCTAGCCATAGATTCACCACTTTAATATTTAGGATTTGATAAGATTCTTTTAGTAAGGAAGTTTGCATGTGTAGATACAAAATAGTTTTTTTTTTATGTCTAGTATTTAATAGCAATGTTACCATTAGCTACACATAGATTCATCAGTTTAATATTTAGGATTTGATAAGATGATTTTAGTAAGGAAGTTTGTATGTGTAGATATAAAATAGTTCATTCTAATGTCCTCGCTTTAATAGCAATGTTACCATTAGCTACCCATAGATTCACCACTTTAATATTTAGGATTTGATGAGATGCTTTAGTTATTATGTTCTTTCCTCTCCTTTAAGTTGAAAAATAAAATTTGGATGTCGCCTATCACAAAATTCAAGGCTCTAATGAGAGGCGTGCTTGCATTCACTATGGTTCATTGGTCGTTAACTATGTGGATCAAATTTACTATTAAGTTATTTATTTTCAAACATACATGTACACATCTTATTTCTTAAATAAACAACTCAATACTCAAAATAAATATAATCATATTATAAGCTCAATATACATCTCTACCATTATCTCTACCTCTAGAACAAATAATTGTAATACATCTACAATCTTTAGTTCATTCAAAAACCATAAAGCAAAATAAAACCCACCCTAACATCACATGTGATGAATGGTAGGCTAAGTGCCAATAAAAAAAATGATGAGCACATTATGATACAATTATATAAAGTGTCACTTAAAATTAGCCTTAGAACTCTCACATATGACTACAATGGCGTATTGTACTCTCTCCTCCATGTGACTTACTTTTAAGTATTAGTTCCTTGTGTGAAAAGTTCACGATATCTCTAAATTCATTCGGTGATAGAAAAAGAATATTTTTCTTAGAGTTCTTCCTAATATTTTTTACTATCATTCTTAGTTTTTCATTGTTACTATTCAGGTAGTCTTCAGATTTTCCCTTAATGATTAGTGCATACTATTACTCTCCAATCTTCTTTATTATCATTTTTAGTTTCTTGTTGTTGCATTTAACTAGTCTTCATATTTTAGTTTAATGATTAGTACATGGTATTACTCTCCAATCTTCTTTATTATCATTTTTAGTTTCTCATTGTTACATTTAAGTAGTCTTCAAATTTTAGCTTAATGATTAGTACATGGTATTATTCTCCAAATATGTGGGCAACTTTTTTATATGAAAACAAAAATTAGAGAATGAAGTGTAGTGATGGAAAATTGTATACTTTCAATCTATATTTTTAGAGTTTCAATTGTATTTTGTAAATATAGACATAGATTTGAATGAATTAGTAAACATATCGCAACTAGAATGTGGATGACTAGTTTTGATTTTTATTTTTGAGGGCATTGGAGAGGATAATATCTGTACTCTCGTGTGTGATAAAATAAGAACCTCATGCCAACTCCGGATACAGAAAATACCCAAAACATACAATAATCATTGCTATGCCCAAAACATACAAGAATCATTGCTAGATGAAATTAATGGCAATAAAGATCATAAGAAGGGCCTCCAACTAAGTATAGGTGCAACAATGATAACAAGGAAAAGATCATAAAGAAATGGAAATTAATAGTAATAAATATCATAAAGAGAGCCTCCAACTAAGTATAGGTGCAACAATGATAACAAGGAAAAAAAATGGAGTTACAGAAGTTAAAATTGCACAGTCACTTACATAAGTATTAGTATATATAGTGTTGTTATTTTTAAATATAGTCCAATCATAATGCGTTGGGCATAAATCAGCATGGATGCCAACATAAAACATGGTGCTAAACCAAAGAAACCCATATGGGTGGAGTATTATTGCCTGCCTAGCTAGAGCACAATGAAACTTGAGAGGGGTTAAGTTGTCGACTCAGCCAAGGTAGTTTTGTATGCTCTATTCAAGAAGGCTGCCATTGGATGGGCCGGCCTCCCTAATAAACAAAGGAAGGTTCAACTGATGGATGGTGTTCATATCATTTCATATATAAATTTAAGCGATGGAATATATATATCAAACGCATGGTAATTAAAACATATATAAACATAATTTATTCCTAACGTCAATTAGTTAATTTCAAAGTCAATATTTTTAATTTTAAATCAACTTTTACAACCGTGCAGAAAACTTACCAGTAGTCCATTTATCATGGCTTAATATTTAACGGTAAGAAGATTGCCTAAATTATGAAAAAGAATTATCTAATTTTGTAACATTATTGTAATTCTTTTAGTTTTATCTTATTACTCGGATTGTCGAGAAAACAAAGAAACACATTACATTTATTCAAACATTATTCATTAATCACAGATCTCAAATTATCTTGGATTTTTTTCTTTTTAATCTTATTGTATATAATAGTACCAATCTACATCACTTGCAGATGAAAACGCCTATATATTTCATGATCGGTGTGTTCCGATGTTCATAAGCTTCAATCTATCATTGAATAATAAAACTGGTGAGTCATGACCCTAACAGGTTTCAAAATCTCGGTGTCAAGCCAAATCTGAAGTGATGTTTCGATTTTGGAGTATATATTCATGTATTTCTTATTGTTAAATCATAAATATAAGTCATATTTTTAACAATAATTTTGTTGAAAATATGTATCTTAATTGCATATTTTTTAAATTTAATTTAATTTGCACTCAACCCACTTCAAGTTGATGAGCTTATTTATTTTCATGATAATAAGATGAGATGTCACATTTTTCAATTGTTTGCTAAATGAATTTTCCAATTTTAATGATTTTAATACTTATAAATGAAGGTTTATATTTAAGTGAGTTATTCCTTATAATTTAACATTACTATTAAACTAGAAAATTGAACTGAATGGGAAGTTCTTTAATTCTTTTAAATCCACCTTTTTAAAATGTCAATAGTACATACAAGCTTATTAAATAAGTCACGAGTTAATTCATGTTCATGTTAATTGCAATCATTTTCCTCTTCTTCCTTGTGGCATTGACTATTTATGGCTGGTGCAGGATGCTTGATAGGTGTGTTGTAAGTAACGAATCGTAATGGCATCCAGTTGTAGTAATAACTCCTATTATTAAGTGAAATGGGGTGCAACAAACAACTGGCAACAAAAAGAGTTTTAGAGGTGAGGTCGGACACCAGGAAGACAACACATATACACATATGAGGGGATGTGATGCTCTTTACAGAGATACCTATGCCATACTAGAAGTCATTCTAAAAAAGGTAGAAGGATTAAATTTATGTAAAGACCTCCAAAATGCTCTACTACAACAGCTACTTTAAGAAACAAAAACAACTTTACAAGACCTCTAAGCCATACTAGAAGTCATTTTACAAAAGGTGTTGTTTCATATTAATGAAAGTGAAATAGCTTGGGCTTATGTAAAGACCTGCAAAATGCTCTACTACAACAGTTACTTTAAGAAACAGAAACATCTTTACAAGACCTCTAAACCATACTAGAATTCATTTTACAAAAAGTGTTGTTTCAGATTAATGAAAGTGAAATAGCTTGGGCGGAATAAATGATAGAAATATATTACTTTTCCAGGTTAAAAGTAAAACTATCACAGTTTATATGAACGATAATAATATTCAATTCTGATTTTGAAGGTCATAATCCATTTCATTCAAGGTTGCTACAAAGGATAATTTCTATTGAGATTTGAACAAAAACAAGTTTAATATTCATTTGAAAATGAAAAATCTGATAAGAAAGGTTAGAAGAATTTAATCACTCCGAATTGTTAGAGTATTCAAAGATACTTTCCTTGCTACAAGGAAGACAATGATTACCAGGCTTGCATCTAGCAATATTGATTGATAATTCCAAAACCCAAAGCATAAAAAAACCATCGGGATTCAACAACTTTGCAGAATGAATGATATGGGTTGCAATCACATTCATAATGGCGGCTTCCACTCGAGAACAAATAGCATTCATAATGTCAACTTCCATTCGAGTACAAATTTCATTTTTCAAACTAAAATTAATTTATAGCAGATTTATAAATTCAATTGCAAACTTAATTCAATTTGCATGGAATATATAGCTTTTCTACTCATCCACCTTGTTTGTATTATAAATCATGACCTACTATAGATATTTATTTGCTTAAGGATGATATTTTTTAATATGAGCACAACGAGGAATCATGTGTTGTTAAAGAATATGAGCATGAGGAATATCACAAACCCAACCACATTCAATGTTACTCCGTTGATTTTAAATATAATGAGAGATATAGTTCATAAAGTTGTTTGCCAATTGGATAATGAACATCCATTAAGTTTTAATGCATCTATTAATAAGGATACTTTTAAGCCATGCAATCTTTGAGATTTGGATTTTAATATGTTATGACCCTAATAGGAGTATATACAACATTAAATGTATATGTAATGGATTTTTTTCAGAGGAAAAAATACCAGTCTTTGTTATTCATATGAATCAAAAGACATCTTTTACAATATCAGCATGATAACGGCCAGAATCCAAAGCCAAATCATGACATAACATAACAGCAGAAGTATCAATACATATCAGCATGAACTGATCAATCTGAGAGCCACCATCATCATCAATAAATGTCAAACAAAGCAACAGAAATATAAGAAAAAGTCTGAACATAGCAGACTTTTTTCATCATCCCTGTAGTAACAGGTCAGATAGTACTATGAATTCGAAGATGAACTTCAATCATACATATCAGAGCAGAGTGCTGGCAAGAAGGACTCAATCATATAACAGAAAGAGATATCAAATCATAGCCATAATCATGCTGAAAAACAAAGTCAGCTACTCTAAAAGAGATAAAGATTGCCTTGGTTCACAATCAATCCATCCAAAGATTCTGAATATGTAATAACTCCCATATCCAATTTCAGTCCTAGATTGGAGAGAGCATCTGCCAACGAGTTATGCTCACGATATGTATGCTTGAAGATCACCGGCGGTGCCTTTTGAAGTATATGTCTTATATCGCAACACCAGTGCATCAGAGATGGAACATCAAGTGCAGAAATTATGTTAATCCATGAGATAATAACCAATGAGTCCCCATATATTTGCTGAATAGGGATACCCATCATAAGGCTGACTTTAAGTATTGCCCAGCAAGCCAATAATTCCGCTCTAGTGTTAGAGCTTCTGCCACAACCCATAGAAAAGCTAAAGAAATGCATATCATTGATATAAATCATAAAACCAGATCCTCCCAAATTTTCCGCAGCAGCACCATCAAAAAATCCACAAGGAAAACATTTTGTTGGTTTAGGTCCAATAATGCGAGCTTTGCAGATTTTCAAAGGCACAGGGAAAGAAATAATCAACCCTTCAATTCTTGCAATCAAGGCTGGGATGGAGGGTTTCTTATCTTCAAATATGCAGAAATTACGAGTGAGCCAAATTCCCCAACATATAAACAGAGGAAGGAATAAGTAAGGGGTAGAACTCGCAGAACAGGTGAACCATCTGTCCAAGTAGGAGTGGACAGAGCTGAAACTAGGGAAAGAGCAAATGAATTTTCTCTCAAAGAAGGTGTAAATACGGGCAGAAAAAGGACAGCAGAAAAAAAGGTGATGTAAATCTTCCAAGTTTCCTTCACAAAGTATACATCAGCTAGGCCCACTGATACCTCTAGACTGTAATTTTTCCCAGGTTAAAATCTTCCCATATATCAAAATCCAGATGAAACATTTGATTTTCAGAGGGATAGGCAAAGACCACAAAATTTTCAGAACCTTATCATTTAATTCTGAACAGCAGTGGGAGATTATACAGGAATAACCTTCAGCAGCAGTTAATGGTCCAATATAATTATTGTGGGACCAGATTAACATGTCACTTTGATCAGTAAGCCGAATACGACCAAATTCTAGGCCTCTAATATAATTATCCCAAATGACTTTCCAATCACCTGTAAGATCAAGTTCTTCTGTTGAAAACCAATAACCTGTTGCATTTTGGCATATGTAATGGATTTAAATTTATAAGGGTCGGGAAAACATGTGAACTGGGTTAGAATATGTGTATATAAAGTTTGTTAGTCATTATGGCAGACACGAACAAGTGTATTGAATGCATGGAATATTATCATATTTTATAAGGAGTTATTGTGTAATTTATTTCTATTATTTTTTTGGGAATTATATTATGCATTCACATTTAGTGTGTATTTTAGGTTATTATCTTATTATAAGGATTTGAATGTCTAAATGTATTGGAAATGTTTTGAAGAGGTTCTCATATTTTCAGAGTTAGTGTGTAACTTATCTTTATTATCTCTTTTGAGAGTTTTGTTTCATGTTCACATTTAATGTATATTGTATTTAGTTTGGTTTATTATGTTATTTTAAAAATTTGTCACATAACAATCATTTGTATTTATTGTTTCTAATATGTATTTATTATTGATGAGGATAATCACCTAATATGGAAACAAACACTTATTTTCAATAGTTGACGTGTACCATGAATCTATATGGAAAACAACATTAATCTATATCCATAAGTATATCATTTAGTTAGGGTGGTTCCTTTATACACTACTTATATTATTAGTTTATATATGTATGATTTTAATGTTGATTTTCTTTGAGTATAACGCTTGTATTTTCAACATTGTCAAATAAATGTTGTATTTTATTATACTCAATGAAACTCATATTTTAATCTTAATTTTTTAAAAGTGTGGAGGCTCCAAAATTTTATTTTTAATGTTATATATTGTATATGTTGATTAACAAAATAATTTTCAAAGTTAATGAACTCCATCACATATTTATAATAAGTTTATATAGTCATTGACATATGCAAACAACAAATTAATCAATAAAATACTAACTAAAATTGAAAAGAAACTAATATAAAATAGAGAAGAATTAGTAAATGTCAATGGGATTTAATGGCAAGAGTTGGATAAAAAAACTGCTTAACTTGCTAAACCTCTCGAAATCTTAACCTAGACTCATGAAGAAAATGAAAAATGTATAGTCAACTATCAAATGTATAACCAAATATCCAATTGGAGATCAAATTTAAGGAATTGAGTGATAGGTCAGTGACACATATTCAATTGGTAAACAAAAAAAACGTGAAATAGAAACTAAGTCGAGACTGAATATCCAAAAATATGGAAATGATGGATCAAAATATGGAAACGATGGATCAAAATATGGAAACGATGGATAAAAATATGGGAACGATGAATCAAAAGATGGAAAATATGAAATATGGTCTCAAAGATATGAAGAGGGTATTTATGACTCATATAAGAAAACTCTTTACCCCTAATTCACCTCCTCAAGAAGAACATAAGGAGAACAAAAGGATAGTATCCTAGTAAGATGTTGAAAATGTTTAAAAACAATTAGAGAATAAGAGGGTTGAGTTCCCAACACTTGATCATTCATCACTCTGTAATCCACATCATCATGGATTTAACTTGGGACCAAGGAGATACTTCATTCCTAGTATTGATATGGGAAATTTTGATGACAATGATCCAATAACATGGATATTTTGGATGGAGCAATTATTTGATCTACACCAAGTATCAACATTACAAAAGGTAATTATTGCATCCTTGTATCTAGAACATGATTAGTTTGTATGGTAGAAATGACTTTGTGTGGTAAAAAGGACTTTATTATCTCTTGGTATATATTTGCAAACAAATTGATAGCACATTATTGGGATATTAAGAGCAACACCTTCTTTAGAAAATTGACAAATATTAGGCAAAAAGGTCAAATTATGTAACACATTAAGTAGTTTTAGAAGTTGAATCTTAGAGTGAATAACATTCCATAGGATAGTTTAATGGATCTCTTTATGAACACTTTAAAGGAGATAATTCAACATGAGGTGCATATCTCTAAATGTAAATCATTAGATAATTATTTTACCTTGGAAAGGAAATTTGAATGTAAAAATATGGCTACTAGAAGGGTTGCTACTAACACCTATAACATGAAAATATTTTCTACTCCAACTTAAATAAGCCTACAAGGTATACACCTCAACAAGTGGAGGAAGAAGAGAAAAGGGACTATGCTCAATTGTGGTAGAAAGTGCAGTAAGGTGCATATGTGTGGTGAGAATAAATTATTCTACATAGATTGTGAAGAGGAAGAAGTTCCAAACGCATAATAGTCTCAAGAGGTATATCTATAAGATACTACTACAACCATGTCTTGACATGCATTAGACGACATTAGCACTCCTAAAACTCTTTGGATAGAAAGACGTATAAAAAATAAAAGTAAAAGGTAACAATGTTAGTTGATTCTAGTAGTACCCATATAACTTCAACAATTGTAATTTATCCAAACTTTTCAATTGCTTTTTATATCCAACACTATAATTTCAAGTAATGATTGAAAATGGAGGTACCATAAAGTGTTCAAGGAAGTGCCATAGTATTAGATTACCGTGGGAAAGTATTTATTGGGTTTTCCAATGATTGTAATCTAGATGGGTGTTGTTGATATTGTACTAGGGGTGTAATAGTTATAACCATTCAGAACAATGTGTTATGATTTATAATCCTACCTTGTCTATACACTGTCTATTAGATCATTTTGCCTAACTTAGGATTCATTTTCTTGATATTGGGTCCACTAGTACCATTGGGTCCACTTGGGCCATTGGTGCCACCAATACCAACCACTAGAGTGATTTTGAATGCTTCAAAACACTAGACATGAAATAGAGTAGTAAGCATCCAAAATGTCATGCATCATCACACACAAATATTGTTAGATTTTGTAGCTCGAACAAATAATTCTATATGGGGGTGTCTAGCACGTAGAAGTCGTCTAAAAAAAAAACTCCATAAACAAACTTGTAAAAGAGTCTTTTGTAATACTTTTTGTAGTAGGTGTCCCATGGTATTTGCATACACTGAATGTCATAAAAGATTCTATGGAGATTTTTATAGCACCAATATAGTTCCAGGAGTGAGTCATATCTCTTATGTTGTTTAGGGATTAGTGAGTGATTAGATCTAAGAGAGGGAGACTATCAGAGGCTTGGGAGTGAGGAATTCACTCAAACAATGGTTTGTTGATATTGTTGAGGATTTGGGATCAGTTGCAACAAGGGAGAGTTCGGAGTCTAAGATTCAATGTGTCATATCTAGAATCATGGTGTTGTAAATGTTTTTTAACAAACCTACAACAAAAGATAAACTATTTGTTTGTTTTCCCAAGGGATTGGGGTTTCTAGGGTAATTCAATATGTCAAATGTGTTTAATGATTTCCTGTTTCATTCCACAGCATAATTATTTAATAATTAAATGTGTTTTCATTCTTAATTAATGAGTTATCTATCGGAATAAAAAAATCAAATCTCGGTTAAGTAAAATTAACACTGTATCGGTGACGAGGATGGTTTCACTCTGAGGTAAATCATGGTTTGATAAAGTATTTATAAATAAGGGGGTATTGTAAAACCACAATACATGTCGTATGGACACTGTACTATCGTACAACCACATTGTGCCAAGAATGGGCTAAATAGGAGGATGCAAATACTGAGGCCAAGGCGACGATTATTGACGGAGCGTGGGTCAAGCATTGGATAGGAGGAACACTTGAGCATGAGCACAAGGAATAGAAGGTGCCAGATGTGAAGTAAGAGTTTTGAAGTTTCAAAGGCAGTTTCAAAGGAAGTTTCAAAGGAAACCCAACAAAGAAACTGATGATCAAGAGTTGTAGTTGGGGGAAAAAATCAGATTGGGATTGTGACTGGGTGTTGAAGCAGTTGTTGGCATGGAGTTGTTGGGATGGGAGTTGAAGCAACCAAAAGAAAATATAAGTTGCATACTGCACAAGATTGATATTAGTGGTCGCAAGCGGGAAGTGAGGTTGCGGGATGGTGCTAGGGAGGTAGTCATGGGCTCAACCACCAGTAGAATTGGTTCTTATAGGAAATTATAATGTCTTATAAATATACTGTGGAAAAATATGCAAGGAGGCTTGCTTAAATTAGGGAAACATGGTAGGAAAAGGGTGATGGAAAATGTTATTTCCATTGCAATGACTGTAAGGGCTTGCAAACAAATTTTTTTTTATGAAAAATAACTGAAAAACATTGTAGTGAGAAGGGGCACATTGAAGAGGGGTATGAATATCATCCCTTGGTAAGGTACTATTAATTATATAATGTACTCTTTGTAATAGTCATCATGTATATATTTTATTGTTTTAATATTTGTTGTATATACACTAATTTTATTAATTTTTTTGTAATTATAAAGACAATGCCCCTTAAATGTCGACTGCCAGAGATTTATTTACCAAGTAGTAGCATAAATACCACTTTACAAGGTGAGAAACATGGAGATCAAAATATTGATGATTGAGTTCTTAATTATGCTATGGATGAAGATAATGTTTTTTATACAAATGAGGAATATGGGATAAATAGGTTGATCCAGGACACATTTTCTCCAATGGATGAGGGAAACCTCAATGGTACTCATAATGTCCATTTACTTGAGAAGTCACGACAACCTCTTTATGATGGCTCAACAAAATATATTATATTTGTTATATTGTTGTTGGTGAACCTGAAGGTTTTGAATGGTTTATCAAACACTTGTCCACACAAATACTAAGGTATATTGTACTGTATTAATTTGATCCTCACATGTACAACATAAAGGTTTTATATTTTCCACTAATGTTAGTCTTTAATTCATAAAATAGGGATACAATATTAAGGACTAATATTATTTACATTAACTTGTTTTTTTCAATGTCGCGGTTTGTTAGGTGAATTTCTATTACCACAGTCAAATATTTTACCACACACATATTAATAAATATCTTTGATTATGAAAGAAATTGGAATGGAGTATCAAGTTATTCGTGCATGTCTTATTGATCATATTATATATTATGGACAATATGCATGTAATACCCTAGTTGTTAAGCCCCAGACTTATGATATTTTATGTGACTTTTGACTTATGTTCCTTTGCATGTTATCATGATTAAGGAATTATGATATTTGTTTGATAATGTGCTTAGACTCTGGCATTAATATTAATATTCATTATCATTATTGTTGTTATCATCAATGCTTGTTGCTATTAAATAAACAACTATCTCAACAAATGCAACTAAAAGAGTATGGGATACCATGGATTCCATAGTGTCAGGGGGGATGGGGACATCCCTAGCACCTAATAACTTGTTTTTGGTTTGATTTTTTCCATCCTAGTTCATATTTGCACCTTAGTGTCTTTAATAATGTTAGTCACCCAAACCTTGTACAACATACCCTATTATTAGCCTTTATGGACTATAGAGTTACTATCTCGTCTTATGCACACCTCTGTGTTCCCCTCTTGCCTAGTGGACCCTCCTTGAGTGAAATATGCATTTTTGGGCCCCACTTGCACTAAGGAACCCTCTCCCTATATTCTAGGATCTATAAGCTAGCATTTAGATTACACCTCCTTGATTTGTGCCTCCAACTCCACAAGTGTGGCCCACTTCTCTATTCATCTTTATTTTTGTGATTTTGGGATATTTATGACCACCTCGTATCCCTTCTCTCACCTATTTCTCCCTCCTTCATGTTTTGTAACCCCCCTTATCCATTAGTGTACCTCCTTGTGCTCTTCATGGCTCCACTACTTAATTTTTGGTAAATCCTCGTCATGGTGCTAATTCAAGAAAGAGAATCTCCTAACTAATCCACCACTCCACTTATTCGAGTTAAGTCTCCATTATCAATCTTAAACATTACCTCTTTCTAATTGATTTGATCCCCTTGGGTTTGAGTTGGAGTCCTTATGTTATAAATGCACATGCCCTCTCCTTGTTGAACTTAATCTTTAGCTTTGGACCACGTGACTTGTGCTATCTAACTATGTTGGGAATGTTGGTAGTATTGGGAGTGTATTGAGAATTAGAGTTAGTCTACTTGTTTCCCCTTTGCTTATGTTACATCACTCTTATACTAGTCCAGGTTCTCGCATAGGAAGCCAAGAAATGGGAATGGCGAGCTAGTTCATATCCCATAGGCAATGGAGACAGACATGAAAGTA
>LPNX010493575.1:74856-158819 GCA_001517045.1 Pseudotsuga menziesii | reverse complement strand
GAGGTATTTAGATACCTCGGTCGAGGGCTTAACAAGCCCTCGATCGAGATATTAAGACCTCGGTCGAGGGCTTAACAAGCCCTCGACCGAGGTGCGTTTTTCTGTTTTTACCGAAATTCACTTGCCAAAAAGTGTTACCCAGGTCCGTGGATTCACCCAGACTTAGTGGGAATCATTGTGGTTCTCAAAACAAGTAGATTCGAGAGTTGTGAGACTAAGTGATCCTATAGATATGGATCATTGGTCTCATCTTAGGGGTGACCTGTTCAAGCAAGGAAGGCTTGAATTTGTCTACTGTTGGGAGGAAAGTTGTCCTATTGCAACTAGTTTCCCATATTTTGAGATAAGTATTTCACCTATGTTTTGTTTTCATTACATTATTTTATTTGGTATATGTGCAATGGTGGCTTAATTGGTTATCTAAATTTTCATGTATTGAATTCTAGGATCTGTATGCAAGAAGGATGAATTCCATATAATATGAATCTAAGTTTATATGCTCCTTACTTTCTTTATATTCTTCTTCCTCTTAATCATAAATTGTAATTTTGGCTCTATGGTATTGAGAGGGTCGCACCCATATGCTACAGTTCTCCCATATATGATCATTTTTTTGTGTTGATATATATTCCATTGTGTATGGAATAGTGTTTCAAATAAAAAACATCTTTTGTTTCATTGAAATTTTTTTATGGATGACCAAGATATGTCTTTTTTGGTCAGATAGTTTTCTGATGCCAAGATTAGCACACATGTCATTTGATTGTAAATGTTTTGTTTATAAATATATTCTTAGATAAAAACTAGAGGATAAGTGATGTATTCTAGATGTAAAAGTGATCGATGGTTGGAGGGTGGAAACCATACAATCTGATTTTCATTAGTGAGAAATGATTGTAGGGGACAATCACCGGGAGCTAGTTTTGAGGGTTGTAGTTGCAGTCGGTGTTCTTCATTTTCTATTGTTTCGGTGTGGCTGTAGATTGCAATGTATGGATTTTATGTGATATGTGATTTTCCTTAATTTTTAGCCTCACTAATAGCATCGAAAAATAGATTCATTTACAAATAATCAATAACATCAATATTTGGTTCTTTATAAACTATGCTATTAAACAAACCAAAAGTACATGAATTAATTATTCACACTAAAGATGATGTTTATCGTGTCTTATTCATGTGCTTATTGTGATTATGACCTTTATCTCGCACTTTGGAAATTGTTAATTAAGTGTCATAATTAAATAATTAATTATGTGTCGTAACTTTAGTGGTAATTCAATATCTAAAGTTAAAAGTTTTAATTATTTGGGTGAATGGTTAGTTATCCTAACTGTAATTTACCTGTATTCGTTGTGATTAAAATTAACGTAGTATTAATTTTAGCACATTTGTCCTTATATTAAGGGTCAAGGGCACTACAAAGTGGTATCAAAGCTAAAGGTTTCAACACTGCGGCTATTGGGCCTTCTGTGAAGTGACAAGTCACTATGTAAATATGCATTTTCCTTCGATAAATTGGATGCATGCACCTTAATATAGTTTCACATGTGAGTTATTTAAATAAACTGTAATCTTGGGATGGATATATAATTGATGTTCATCCAGTAAGGAGAAATATTGGAAGGATTTATAGCCCCCTTGTCTAGTTAGGCATATTGTAACTTAGAAAAGTTGGCTAGATACTTTATAAACTAGAAGACAAGTAGTTTTAATTATAATGTACTTATACCGATATGTATTTTACCAACATAATTTTGATAGTGAACACATTGAAATTCTCAATGAATGATTGAGAAAAAAATATGACCACTAAACTGATATTTTAATCAAACCTGTGAAGACTAGAGATTCAACAAGTACAAATTCAGCAATAGGAAGTCAAATATTGGAGATGGATTTTGAGAAAAGACATAGAACATATAGTACTGAAGAAGAGTTTGTTGAGGGGAGAAGGTCAACTATACATAAGAGGAGTAGTGAACCATTAATATTAGAGGATTCAATAAGTAAGTATAGGGAGGATAACGAAAGGATAATTCATATCCGGCAACATATTATGAATGATTTAAAAATCATTAAAGACCCTTCAAAGATCCACTGAAAAGAGTTCATAGAAGAGGTAATGTGAGGTATAGATATTCTTCAAGGATACCTCATCATTCAAAGAGGAAGAAGGGGTATGCATCAAGCAGTATAGAGAGTAGTCCCGAAACATCTTTGATTAGATACAATAAGTGGAGGTTTACCCGAGATAAACTGGTAAGAGAGCTAAGAAGAATCAAGTTCCCAAATTTTGATGGAGAAGTAAAGCAAGGAGAAGATGCAGAAGCATGGTTGTTAGTACTTGGTAAGTTATTCCAATTGCATCAGTATACACATAATATGGAGGAGAGAGTATCTATATACCAAATGCAAGGTAAATCATCTATCTAGTGGGATCAGCTAGTTAAGCTAAAAGACATCGACGAAGACAGAATCTCTTGGAAGAAATTTAAGAAGTACTTCCATAGGAATTAAGTCTCTAAGCTTTACTATGATGAAAATATGGAAGAACTATTTGAACTCAAATTCAGAAGCATGACTATTAAGGCTAACGAGAATAAGTTTCTAGAAATTTTGAAGTATGCAGACTTCATCAAATATGAGAAGGTGAATATTCAAAGATTCCTAAGTGGTATACCTATATCTTATATAGATAAAATCTAGTATGATAGACCAAAGAACCTTAAGGAATCCATCTTGAGGGAAAAACACTTATATGAGCAGAATAAGAGCAAGGACCCATATCAGAAGAATTGGGAGGATATGAAGAGGAACAAATGAGAGAAAAGGAATAATGGATTCCAACCTTCAAATTTCATAAACAATTATCCTTATCAACAAGGACAACCAAGGGAAGAGCATTCAAAGAAAATACAATCTATGGAATGTTGGACATGTAAGTAAAATCATTATACCAATCATTTCCCATGCAAGAGTAATAATCTTCACAACATACAAGATGATTCAACTATTGAATATGTTGGTGGAAGCGTTCAAAGGACATATGCATCCCCGGATGGGAGGCAAGCCTGCCACCAATCCCAAATGGTTTAGGTAGTAGGAAAGATTACTAACAAAACCAAAGCTAATTTGATTGATTCTAGAGCTAGAAATAATTACATTGCACATAATATAGTTGAGGGATGTCACTTGAATAAAATTAAACTTGAAACAAAAATTCTTGTATAGTTAGCTACTAGATCCAAGAGACAAATTACAAAAGTGGTAAATGTGTGTCCTTTATATATGAATAGATTGGAAAACTTTGTAGAATTAAACATCATACACTCGGGGTCTTGTGATGTATTGATTGGCATGGATTGGTTGGATGCACATAATGCCATACTTAATTGTCATAATAAAACTAATATGTGTTTGGATGAAGAGGGGAACAGAGTACAATCAAAGGTATACTTATAGCCATATCCCTAAGGCAGGTCACAACTCTACAATTCAAGAGATGTCTTAGAAAGGGATGTCAGTTATATATTGCAATTCATGTGGAAGTGTCAAAATAAGAAAAAGAGCTAGAAGTACAATATTATCCAGCACTACAAGTGTTTGCATATATATTTCAAGAACCACTGGGTATTCCTCTTAAGAGGGACATTGATTTTCTATCAACTTGGTGCCAATTACACTACCTTCATCTAAAGCACCTTATAGAATGAGTACTCCAAAGCTAAATTAATTACAAATGTAGTTAGAGGAGATACTAAAGAAAGGTTACATAAGACCCGATGATTCACCTTGGAGAGCTCCTATGTTATTTGTGAAAAATAAGGATAGAAATTTGAGACTCTACATAGATTATAGACAAATGAATAAAGAAATAAGTAAAAACGATTATCCCTTGCCAATAATTGACGACTTGTTTGATCAATTAAGAGGAGCAAAAGTGTTTTTGAAGATAGATTTAAAATCAAGATAACGCCAAATTAGAATTAAGAATGAGGGTATCGGTAAGATTTCATTCTTATCAAGGTATGGACATTATGAGTTCATAGTGTTAAAAATAATGCAATTGTGAGAGACATTCTTTGGGAGGATGGAACCCCAGTCAGTTAACTAGGGTCCCTGGTCAGTTAACCAGGAAAAGTAAGTCCCTAGCAGGTACCCCAAGATCCCCAAAAGTATTGTTAGCACTGGAGATTTACCAAAGGTTGTGAAGGCTTATCCCCAGGTAACAACAAAACCACTTCTAAAGAGAAAACTGGCTTTCTTCTCTTCCAAGAGGGATCTCTCACAAAATATTAACATGGCTAGATATGTACAAGTAAAAATGTGTATAGTTTGTAATATTGGTTGGGAACTGAACACATGACCATTGGGCTATGGAGTCAAGATGTGGACTATGGATAACAGAACTTTCTGCATGGAATTTTAAACACAGAGGAAAGATAGCTACTCAATCACAGTAAAAAAATGATTGTCTGGTGGAAAATGAAGAACATGAACAAACCATTAACACAAGGCATTATGAAATGAATTCTGCATCAATATTAGAAGAAAGGTTTTGTGGACATTTGAAAAGAACAACTAGAGCATGTAGACATGAATTCTAAAACTGTTATACTCTCATTCCAGAAGTGAAAAAAAACATAATGGACAGATAAACTGGAAAAACATTCACATGAGAAAAGTAAATACAGACCGTAACGTAAAACAATGCATGAATCTCTGGAAAAACACCAACTTCAGTTTTGAAATTATATTAAGAAACTCTTGAAAACATACAACTGCAAAATTACATCGGTTCCAACCCTTTCTCCCTCTGTAGGGGGGGAATTTATAATGTCTCGAACTTTCTCGACTGACCTTAGAGCCAAAATTAGTTACAAACAAAATAACAAACTCCTAAAAAACTTGAACATGGCATATTCACCACAATTTACATAAAACAGAAATAAACTGCAGACTACTGGAAAAATAGGCTTAAAATCCTTTTCTGCATATCTCAGCTGATGATAGCTGTACGAAATCTGGGAGAGGTGATTTTTAATAGGCATGCCTTGAAGAAAACTCCTTCACACCATCCTCCTTGATATCTTCATGACTATAATTTAAACTGGCTCAATCCATACATTTGAATTGATTTCCAATGCTCAGACCTGGGCAAATCTGCAATGACCATTTCGTGAGCTAGAAATCTGAGCTCCATGTTATCTGAATATGTAATATTAGGTAATTTGGTACATGCGATTCTGAAATCAAATAATTCTTCAAATTCCCCAGCCAATTTATCGAACACAATAGGTCCCGACAGGGCATACTGCATATCCTCAAATTTGCTGTGATCAGACCCGCAATGGACCAATTTTTCCAGATATTCCTTCTGATTCAAAAATGGTCCTTTCTCCTCCCAAAAGAAATGGATTCCTTTGTTTACCAGTGGATTAAAAAAACTGATCACTTCCTTAAATCTATGATTTATGATGTCCATCTCGGCTTGCACGGTCTCCATCATTTTGTATTTTCCAATAACTCTCCTGGCCCAAGAGACCATAACAACTTTGTCCTTGATACCCATTCTTTTGACTTGGTCTTCTGATAAAGGACTCAAAAATTCAACAACATTTTGAGCTACCTACATTAGCTTTTTATTCAATGCCTGTTTTACTACCACAACATTTTTCTAGAAGACATCAAAGCATTCTCCTGATCAACAACATACTCTAGATACACTCTGAATCTACTAGCCTCTTTAATGATTTCATCCCAGATCATGTGTATGGCCCCTTGCAAGGCCATTTGGCCAACCACTTGATTACTTAATTTGGAATTTTGGTTTATCAATTCTTGACATTTTTTTCTCTAACTTCTTCTTCTCTTCCTCCTTTTTCAAAGCCATGTCTCCTAAGTTATGGTTTTGATGTTTTACTCTTGTAAGCTCCACATCCCTTAACTTTATATGTGACATAGAACTAGACAACGAGGTGGTGTTTGTTTCTCTAACTTTGTAGTTACTTTTCCTTGGCTTCTAGACTAGCCTTTAAATCCTCTTCAATTTCATTTAGCAACTTAGCCTCATTCTCCCATTGTTTCTCCTTCTCCTCAAGCTTCAAAATATTGGCTTTGCAATCCATCAGCTCAGTACTTAAAGTCTCTTTTTCCTTCTAAAATTCAGTCAATTCAAAAGTCTGAATGAGCTGAGTAGAAGTGATCTTCAATTTATTCTTCAGTACCTGAATCTCTTTTTCTTTTTCATCTAGCATATTTTGAGCTGCTCCTCCTTGGTCTGAATTCCCTTCACCTTTTAGTAAATCATCCTGTAATTTCTTGATTTTGATCCTAAGGGCCTTGTTTTCAACCCTTTCCTTCCTTAAAAGGTCCCGAGTCTTATTTTTATTCGACTCTAGCCTGGATACCTATATTGTAGCTTTTACCAATCTTTTATTTAAGATATCACTGGTTTCTCTATTGAGATGTATCATATATGTAGTGGGAATATTTCCTAAGTTCACATTTACTTCGATTACTTTATTACCCACATTCATGGCTAGACTTAGGGTATCCTTAACATGATCCCTTACAGCTTTCAATGTCACATCTGATTTGGGAAATTGTCTTACCTGCTCATATAATTTGACTATCTCATCAAGATTTTTATCAGCCTTCTCTCTGTAAGTGCTCAACCAATCTTCTTTAGATGCATACTTGTTTGGAGTTTTTCCATCAAATACATACTCCTGAAGCTCTGACCCAGCTGCTTTGGACTCTTCTTGTTTTTGTTTTCCCTTTACAGTGCTCTTCTTCACTTGCCCTCTCATATTGCTTCTCTTCACCTGCACTATTTTCTTTTCTTGTTCAACTTTTTGTCTCTTAGGGGTACTGGCAGTGTTAACTTCGTCAGTGTCCATGGGCTCTTCCTGCTCTCTCTTCTTTGTATTCTCTGAAAAGATTATTAAAGATGACACATTTGCAGCAGTTGTAACTATATCAAAGAGATTCATGAGAGGGGAATTATTTTCAGGTAAGGAAGACACAGAATCCATTTCCATGCAGACATTATCTGGGGCCTGATTTGGGTAATCCTCCCAATTAGATGCATCCCTGAGTCTAGCGACTTCGGCGTGCTCAAAATGCTTGTTTTTATTGGCATGTCCTCTATTTGAAATCATCTGATGAGGATCATAATTGATTGCAACTCCCAAAGCAAACCCCATACTCTTAAGCATATTATTAATTATTGGTAAGGAATCCCTACTTTTTAAAATATATGGCCTTGCCTCCTAGGGAAATTTCATGTCTAAACTATTCTTGAAGCTTAGGATGTGTTCTTATTCTACTGTAAGCTTCTGTCTCAGAAATTCCAAAGAGAAAATCCTAGCTATCAGGAAAGCTGGGAGAACATAGGGCTGGTGCACAAATCCATACAACCTTATAATAGCTTCTGCCTCAGCAAGGAACCAATATCCTACCATTTTTCTAGGGGAGAGTTGTAGTAGTTCCTTCATTTTTGGAAACACCCTAGGAAGTCTTTCCTGAAAAAATATGTTGTAAACTTTGACCATCAAATCATTCATAAACTTGCTATAATTCATGGTCATTTCATCTGTGAGCACCAGCTCAGGAGACCGAAATTTGTCTTCTTGGTGTGACAAAAACATCCTCAGTAAGAAAGACTGATAGCAGAAAACCCTGGTATCGTGGAAGTTAAATAGCTGAGAATGAATGTTTTTAGCTAGAAACTCATCAAATTTAAGGCAACAGGACTAAAAGGAATGTCCTGGAAGTTCAAGTTGAATAGGACAAGTACTCAATACAAACAACAAACTTAACACTGGCTCTGTGACATAGCCATTAGTATCTAAAACTAAAACTTGACTGGCCAGAGTAACACAGGATTGGGATTCTTCATTGAATAGCTCTATGTCAATTGGATATGACAAAATTAAGATCTTACCATCAGGTTTGGAATGCAATTTCAATAAATCTTCCTTGACTTCAACTGCAGACTCATCGAAAAACTGAATGATAATCTCCTCGTTGTACTCGTGGGACAACTAAACAAATTCATGTGGGACAGCTAGGTCTTTGCGAATGGAGAGGGCATCAATAGGGAACAGGATTTTAGACTTAATCCTATCCATAATGACTCCTTCAGTCTCAGAATAATTATTTACACACCATTCGACAAACTCGAGGTAGTTAGCGGTCGGGTTGACAAAGAAAAAGTAAAAGAAGGATTTAAAAACACCACGGGTATCATTACCTTGGTCCTTAAGAACCTTCAACCTATTCTTAGTTGTTTCAATTGTCTCATTCATTAGGATAGTATCAACAATTTCATTGTTTTTATCTTCAAAAATCTTCTCATCTCTCTGATAAGAAACCCCTACTTCCTTTTTATCTGCTACTTCTACTACCTCTACCTCATCCATTCTATCCATTCTAGAAATACTCAGAAGGTTGGAAAATGCCTACCTTGTCACTTCGCACAGTTCTCTGAGTTATCCATGCTGGCGTTCTACACACAAGCAGGGTATTCGTTAATTTCGAAACTCAGGAAAGACAAATATTTTTCAACTCCATGTAGATGCTTGAATAGTTTTTTATATTGCATAACCCTCATGCTTATCCATGCAATCTGTACTGTATATATGTTCATCTTTGCGATCTAAGCCTTCGATACACCAAATCTTCATACCAAAACTCAACATTATCAACCCTCACAGCTTAATTTGGGGAAATCAACATCAACCGTCGATCTCTAAACTACCCTCATTAGGACCATTCATCATTGAGAACTTTAACATTCCTCCAATCCTTTTTCCTCTGATCGAGTGAGAAACTTATGATCATGGAATGCTTCTTATCCATTGATTAATATAGATCTCTCATCGCAACTGTTGATATTTGCGGCCCCTACTACTTTCTGCTGATTGAAATCCTAACTTCGTTCGTGTTAGTTCAATTTGCGGAATTATCCCAAACTGCAGATCTATCTCCTCTCTCATATCCATCGTCCGATATTTCCATCCTTCAACTCATTCCTCGATGTGAAAAATCTTCTTTGACTGGGCATGTTCACCGCATGGAATGTTTTAGCCTCGTTGATCTAGATTTGGATATATCAACCCTCCAACATTGCTCCCATTTAACATACTCTGTAAATCTAAAGACTACATTCTACCTTTTATCTCTTATCCATGAAATGTATTTTCACTGTTGATCTTCACCATCCTTGCTCTGAACGGTCGATTCATGACATTCTTTACCTTATTTCTACTGCTGCTTATTCCAAAGGTAGAACGATCCACCACCATGGATCCAAACCCTTTTTATCATCCCACGATCCACTATGAATTCTTCATGCGCCTCTGTTAACTTAAAGGGTGCCTTCATAGAATTTTCAAATAAGGTCACTTCCCAAAGCCTTCAGTAATCCAAAATTTTCCAAATATGGTGTTAACTAACAGCTGGCTCCACTATGGATGCTATCCTCCCAGCGAAGTAGCAAAGAATCCCGTAGACCAGTTGCCAAATCCATTAACAACTTAAGTCTTTTTATTTTATTTTGTCTTTTTGAAAAATAAAAACTGAAAAACGGCGACCTTCCTGATCTTAGGGCCTTTTCTGCGGGCTTCAAGTCTTTTGGCTCACCATCTGTACTGATTGAAAGTAAAAATACTTACACTATAATACATAGAAATCCTTCCCCTTATTCCAAGTAATGCTTCATAAATCTCCCATTTACTGGGCCTCCTTCATACTGTGACCCATCCTGATACTGTAGAATAAAAGCATTGTTACCCCTGTGTGTTGCAATAAGGTATGGGCCTACCCACAAATTATAAAATTTACCATGTTTTCCTTTGTCTTCATGTGGAGCATCCCATTTTAACACTAGGTCATTAATCTAGAAAATGTCCTCTTTTATTTTTCTGTCAAAGGTATTCTTCATCTTCTCCTGATGTATCTGTACCTTAACATATGATTTATCACTTAGTTCGTTTAGTTCAATAATCTAGTTTATTATATTTTTCATATGATTAGGCTCATCCTATTGGTCCTGCAACAATTTCATAACTGGTACTCCTAGAGATGCTGGAAAAATCACTTCAGCTCCATACACCAATTGGAATGGTGAAATTCCAATAGCCCTCTTTATGCTGATGCTATTGTCCCATAAAGCATATTTCAGCTTTGTATGCCATGCTCTTTTATTCTCTTCCAACATCTTCTTAATTATCCTCACCAGACTTTTGTTAGAGGATTCTGCGAGCCCATTACCCTACGGATAATACGCAGTAGAATGATTTAGAATTATATGATACTTATGGCAAAAATTAACCATCTTCTTGGACTTAAAAGCAGGTGCATTATATGTTACAATTATTTTAGGACAACCAAATCTTGCTAAAATATTATTCTCCAAGAAATCCATTATTTCTGCTTCTATAGCTCTTCTAGTGGGCATGGCTTCAATTCACTTTGTAAAATAATTTGTTGCTGTTAAAACCCACTTATGTTGTCCCGAGGAGTTGGGATTTATTTCCCCAATGAAATCCAACCCTCACTGCTGGAAAGGTGCTTCTACTGATATAGGGTTGAGATGGAGTGAAACCACTTTCCTCTTTCCATAAAAAAATTGGCACCGATGACATCTGGTGGTTTCTTTATACACATCTGAAAACAATGAAGGCCAATCAAATCCTGCTCTTAGAATTTTATTTGCAGTTACCTTCCAAGAATGATGTCCCCCACAATCTCCTTCATGGAACTCTTTTTCTATTTTTTGAGCCTCCTTTTCCAAAAGACAATTCAGTAATACTTCACCTAGATCCTTCCAATAAAGATGCTGATCTATAATACAGAATTTTCAGCCTTCAGCTTCACATATTTCTCTAGTTTTGCTTAACCCTATAGGAGGTTGTAAATTCTGCAACACATAAACAATATCAACATACCAAGGAGAGACAAAAAAATAAGGCATCACCTGCACTCCTATTTCCAACTAATTTGATTGATTAGTCAAAAAATTTAGCTGCAGAGAATCACAATGGGGATCTGTCATCATCTTAGCCAATCCCTGTCCTTGAATCAACTTTGTGGGCTTAATTTCTATGTCATACTCCAAAAGCACTGCAATCCATTTAGCTCTTCTCCCCTCCGAATCTGGTTGTGTAAGTATACTCTTCACCACACTGCTAGGAACATATGCAGCTACATGTGAATGGAGAATGTAAATTATGAAATCCTTTAAGGCCTTGACCAAAGCATATGCATGTTTTTCCATTATATCATATTTTAATTCTCCATCTCTTCATATCTTACTAAAAAATGCTATAGGATGTTCTTCACCTTGATCATTCTTCTGTAACAAAATAGCTTCCACAGTATGCTCTGAAGCATATGAGAATACTAAAAAATATTTATCAAAATCTAGACTTACGAACACAAAAGCTTATGAAATGACTTGTTTTGTATCTTTGAAATATTTCTTAGCTTCCACTGTCCACTTTATTTCATGATCCTTTCTCATCATATTAGTAATGTTCATCAGGATCTCAACAAAGCTAGGAATGAATATTCTCAAGAAATTTACCTGTCCAATGGAATACTGTACTTCCTTCTTACTTCTTGGCTCTTCTACCTTCAAAATTGCATTCACCCTGTCTGGATCAATCCTTATACCTTCTTTGGAAATAATATGCCCCAAAATTTTTCCTTCTTCTAGAAAAAAATTTGACTTCCTTGGATTTAATGAAATGCCATACTTTCTGCATTTAAGGAAAACCCTTTCCAAATGTCTGATATGTTCCCTGTCAGACCTAGAATATACAGTAATATCATCCATGTAAATCACCACAAACTTGTTTCTTTCATCTGCAAAAGCGATATCCATAGCACCCTAGAAAGTGGCTCTTGCATTCATTAATCCAGAAGGCATCTTTGCATACATGAAGGTACCCCATGGTGTGGTGAAAGCATTTTTTCCTGATCTTTAGGCAGCACCTTTTATCTGATTGTAGCCTGAAAACCCATCCATAGTAGAAATTCTCTATGAACCCACCACTTTCTACAAAATCTAGTCCATCTTAGGTAAAGGGTAATTGTCCTTCAAAGAGACTTTATTCAAATTTCTGAAATCCACACACAGTATTATTTCACCATTTTTCTTTCTAACATGCACCAAATTAGCAACCCATTTTGAAAATATCAGGGTTACAATTATTTTTACATTAAACAATTTTATGATCTCCTTCTCAATGATAGAAAATAACATTGGATTAATTCTTCTGAGCTTCTACCTAAATGGTTTCTCTCTAGGATTGATTGGAATGGTATGTTGTATAATGGAAGTGTCATACTCTTTGAGGCCATCGTAACTTCATGCAAATACATCTGTGTATTTCTTCATCAAGTTCACATATTCATCCTTTTCTTTAGCAGGTAATTTCTTGGATAACCTTACAATTTTTGAATTATCTTCGATACCAATATTCTTATCTTCAATGGAATTTTCAGCAGGCTTGACCTTAGGACCTTTGGCAACATCGTTTTGGTCAAAAATATTCTCTAAGGGAATCAGACCTCTGGGGATGTGATTACTTTTAAATTGGACTATATTCTTTCCTCCCAAAGGGTTTTTCAACTTCTCTGTTTCAACAATCCCTTCTTCATTTCCATAAACACCTTGGAAATTTTTAGTATCAGCACTCTCATTTTCTATCTGTGTATTTATAAACACACCAGACAGATCCATAAATATCTTGATTTTCATATCATCTTCAAAAACCTTCCAGTATTTAGTATTGTCTGGTATGGAAGGCTTGTTTACAATGTCAACTTTGTACTTTCTTTTACCTGTAGTAGGAGTTTCAAATTTTCCAGCAGTAGTTGCCAAAGAATCTGCCACTGTATTCTCATATCTAGGAATCACTAGGACATTGTGTTCGGTGAAATAATTCCCAAACATATCCCATACTTCATTCCTGTAAGCTCTCATTTTGGGATGCTTAGTCTGATAGCTATCATTCACCTGATTTATCACAAGTTCTAAATCTCCAAAAATTTGGACTCTTTTAGCTCCCAAATCCTTCAATGCATGCAAACCCAGTAACAAAGCCTCATATTCTGCTACATTATTAGTACATTCAAATACAAACTTGTAAGAATAATGTTAAAATCTCTAATGGGGGAAATTATATATACACCTGCACCAGCACCCACTTTAGCCATAGACCCATCAAAAAACATCCTCCACACTCCTTCATTTTGTTTCCTTTCTGAAGCTTCCTGTTCACTTATTTCCTTTTTATCCTTTTTACATTTATTTGGCACGACAAATTTTGAGTCACAAGGAGACACATCATTGAATAAAATAGATGATTCTAATTATGTATCAACAGAATAAACACGATGAATTTCTGGCTGATCTTGACTTCTTACAACATAAGGTGATCTCTTTTCACTGTACAGTCTCTTGTTTTTATTGAGAACAGAAATTGTAGCATAAGACATATCCATTTTCCAACTTACCTTTAACTTTGAGGTCCAAGACCTTGATAACAGAATGCCAATTTTGGGAGGTGTATCAGCCACAACAACATCCATGACCACAGTTTTAGAGGGCAACTTATTCAAGGATACTATCATGTCTTTTATCAAACCCAAACATTTAACTCTCTTAGAATCAAAAGTATACAAATATTTATAAGTCCTTGTAATCTCCAACCCCAAACTTTCTACCACCCCTTTAGGCATTAAATTATGTGAAGCACCTGAATCTAACATAGCATTATGCAACACCATGTCATGCACATTTAAACTCATATAAAAAGGTGGCAGTTCCTCATCCTCACTATCCACACTATCAATCTTAGACCCTAAGACAATAGTAAGATTGTCATCTATTAGTTACAAAATATCTGGGTGAGTTTCTCCCTGATTTCTGATAATTTTTGTTATTGTGTTTCTATATTCCTGATTTCTGAGCAGTTCATTAAAAGGAATTGAAATATTCAACTTAGCAAGTTCACTTTGTAGATTAAACATGGAAGAAATTTTATCTACATCCATAGGTTCCGTTTGTTTTGGTTTTTTTATTTTCTCAGTTCCATTTTCAATTTCTTTATGTACAACAGGTTCTTTTTGTTTTTGATTTCTTTTTTCTGTATTTATCTAACTACTTGAAGGCTGATTTGGATTTAACCTTCCTGTATTTATAGTAACATCTCTACTCCTCAATTTGATCTTTCTAACATCATCTATAGCATGCATATACCCCTTATGATACTGTTGCAACTCCCCCTCCAAATTATTATCATCTTCTTGTGCAAACATATTATGTTCTTCCTCAGTCAAAGAGATTTCAGAATCTAAATCACCAAAATGATGAATATGGTCTTCGATAGACTCTACACCATCATCATCAACCACATATTTTCAAGGAAAGGTGGCCTTATTTGCTGATCTTCTTGGTCCCTTGGATTCCTCATGCGTCTTTGTCTATTCTGTAGGGGGTGGAGGAGGAATGGGCCTTCTAAAATTTGGGTTTCTGAAATGGGGTTCATTCTATTCTTGATTCACTAGCCTAGCCTCCACAGTTGACTTGTCCATTAACTTCTCTATTGTTTTCAGCATCATTTCAACTTTTATATCACTAGATGAAGAAATGGAGGTGGCGGAGGGCATTTATTCTCTACCTTTCTTCCTATCAACATTTGCTCTTTGTTTTATCTTCCCACATGCCATCATATTGGCTTATACTTCTAGGGCATCTGTAAACATAGCAGGAAGAGTAGCTGATTTTCTTTCTCTCAATAACAATGCAAAAACATTATCAAAGGCTTCAGCATAATAAAGTTTAGAAGAACCAGGTGAAGTCTTAATATCATTAGGTATTGAATTATAGACTCTTATGAACCTACTGGAAAACTGATGGGCTAACTCAAAACCTCCTTTCTTAAGATTATTGTATTGGGACAAGACTTGTAATGGACTCTGCTTATCATCCCATCTTTACAGAAATGCAGTTTGGAAATCTATAAAGTTTGGAATAGACCTAGCAGGTAAATATTTATACCATTTCTTGGCTTCCCCAGACAAACTATGCCAGCAAACAGCCTCATCTTTACATCCTCGTGATCCATTTCCTCTAAATCTATAAAATCATCAAACTTACCCACGTGGTACCTTGCAGAAACATTCCCTTCTCCATCATACAGTGAAATTATTTGGGCATAGTTTAAGGGAAGTTCATGTAATGCTGCAGGTAGAGCCAATGGAGCAAATATAGCTGCAGCCATTGGTATAAGTGGATTTGGAGCAAGTGGTACAGGCTGAACAACTGGAGGATTCTGAAAAGTTCAGGATATAGGAAGCTGGATGTTCTGAAAAATAGGGACAACTTTTTTTAGCTTTCGCTAAGGTCTCAAGGTTTTGGCACAAAGAATCAAGAAGATATGATTCCAATCTACTAGGGTTAATCTCAACTTTCTTTAGGTCAGACTCAAACTTTGATTTTGACAGTACTCTTTCAACACTAGTTTTCCATTCAGATTCTGGTATGTTATGTGAATCTTGAGATGATGATGCACCAAATTGAGGAATATTTACTTTTTCTTTATTTCTATTTCTAAGTATTCCTTTTGGGTTTTCCACACTTTGCAAAGTTTCAATATTAGGATTACCTCTCGTATGTACTCTCCTAAAAGCCAGGATTTCTCATGTAATACTTCTCAAGATGAATGTGAGGTCGCCAGGGAAAATGTAAAACCTTCTTGTGAATGTAGAAACTTTTGTTTTCCCACAAAAATCTCTTCCTTGAAACTTTGCAATTCTTGTCGTTCTTCCCAGGGCTGATATGCACTTTCAGTCCCAAGCAACGGTGCCAATTTGTTAGCACTAGAGATTTACCAAAGGTTGTGAAGGCTTATCCCCGGGTAACAACAAAACCACTTCTGAAGAGAAAACTTGCTTTCTTCTCTTTTGAGAGGGATCTCACACAAAATATTAATAGGGCCAGATATGTACAAGTAAAAATGTGTATATTTTCTAAGATTGGTTGGGAACTGAACAAAGGACCATTGGGTAGTGGATTCAAGATGTGGATTATGGATAACAAAACTTTCTGCATGGAATTTTAAACACAGAGGAAATATAGCTACTCAGTCATAGTAAAAAATTGATTGTCTGGTGGAAAATGAAGAACATGAACGAACCATTAACACAAAGCATTATGAAATAAATTCTGCATCAATTTTAGAAGAAAGGTTTTGTGGACATCTGAAAAGAACAGCTAGAGCATGTAGACATGAATGCTAAAACTATTATATTCTCATTCTAGAACTGAAAGAAAACATAATGGAAAGATAAAGTGGAAAAACATTCACATGAGAAAAGAAAATACAGACTGTAACATAAAATAATGTATGAATCTCTGGAAAAACACCAACTTCGGCTCTGCAATTATATTAAGAAAATATTGAAAACATACAACTGCAAAATTACATCAGTTCCAACCCTTTCTCCCTCTACAGTGGGGGAATTTATAATGTCTCAGAATTCCTTGACCGACCTTAGAGCCAAAATTAGTTACAAACCGAAGAAACAAAATCCTAACAAACTTAAATGTGGCATAGTCACCATGATTTACATAAAACAGAAATAAACTATGGACTACTAGAAAAATAGGCTTAAAATCATTTTCTGTATATCTCTGCTGATGACAGCTGTACGAACTCTGGGAGAGGTGATTTCAAATAGGCACGCATTGAATAAAACCCCTTTGCACCATCCTCCTTAATATCTTCCTGACTGTAATTTAAACTGGTTCGATCCATACATTTAAATTGATTTCCAATGCTCAGACGTGGGAAAATCTGCAATGATAATTTCGTGAGCCAGAACTCTAAGCTCCATCTTATTTGAATATGTAAGATTAGGCACTTTGGTACAGGAAATTATGAAATCAAATAATGCTTTGAATTCCCTAGCTAATTTATCAAACACAATAGGTCCCGACAAGGCATGTTGCATATCCTCAAATTTGGTGTGATCAGACCTGCGATGGACCAATTTTTCCAGATATTCCTCCTAAGTCAACAAGGGTCCTTTATCCTCCCAAAATAAAGGGATTCCTTTGCTTACCAGTGGATTAAATAAAATGATCACTTCCTTAACTCTATGATTTATGATGTCCATCTTGGCTTGCACAGTCTCCATCATTTTGTATTTTCCAATAACTCTCCTAGCACAGGAGACCACAACAACCTTGTCCTTCATACCCATTCTTTTGACTTGGTATTCTGATAAAGCACTCAAAAATTCAACAACATTTTGAGCTACCTGCTTTGAATTTTTATTCAATTCTTGTTTTACTACCACAACATTTTTTTTGGCAGACTTCAAAGAATTCTCCTGGTCAACAACATAATCTAGATACATTTTGAATCTACCAGCCTCTTTAATGCTTTCATCCCATATTATGTGTTCTGGCCTCTTGCAAGGCCATTTGGCCAACCACGTGCTTGCTTAATTTGGCATTTTGGTTTATCAATTCCTGACATTTTTCCACTAACCTCTTCTTCTCTTCCTCCTTTTTCAAAGCCATGTATTCTAAGAGTGTGGTTTTGTTTTTTTAGTGTTGTAATCTCCTCATCCCTTAACTTTACCTATGACATATCACTAGACAAGGAGGTAGTGTCTGTTTTTGCACTGGGAATAGCAGCTGGAATTTCCACCCCTCCACATTTCTCTTGTAGTTGCTTTTCCTTGGCTGCTAGCCTAGCGTTTAAATCCTCTTCACTTTCCTTTAGCAACTTAGCCTTGTTCTCCCATTGTTTCTCCTTCTCCTCAAGCTTCAAAATCTTGCCTTTGAAATTCGTTAGCTCGGTACTTAAAGCCTCTTTTTCCTTCTCAAATTCAATCAACTCAGAAGTCTGAATGAGCTAAGTAGAAGGGATCTTCAATTTCTTCTTCAGTACCTGAATCTCTTTTTCTTTTTCATCTACCAGCTTTTGAGATGCTCCTCCTTGGTCTGACTTCCCTTCACCTTTCAATAAATCATCTAGTAGTTTCTTTATTTTAATCCTAAGGGTCCTCAAAAGGTCCTAAGTCTTCTTTTTATTCGACTCTAGCCTATATACTTGTATTGTAGCTTTCAGCAATATTGCATTTAATATATCACTGGTTTCTCTGTTGAGATGTATCATATCTGTAGTGGGAATATTTCCTAAGTTCACATTTACTTCAGATACTTTATAACCCACAATCGTGGCTAGACTTAGGGTATCCTTAACATGATCCCTTACAACTTTCAATGTCACATCTAACTTGGGAAATTGTCTTACCTGCTCATATAATTTGACTTTCTTGTCAAAATTTTTATCATCCTTCTCTCTGTAAGTGCTCAGCCAATCTTTTTTAGATGCATACTTGTTTGGAGTTTTCCATCAAATACATACTTATGAAGCTCTAACCCAGCTACTTTGGACTCTTCTTGTTTCAGTTTTCCCTTTACATTGCTCTTCTTCACCTACCCTCTCATACTGCTTCTCTTCACCTGCACTATTTTCTTTACTTGTTCAACTTTATGTCTCTTAGGGGTACTGGCAATGTCAACTTCATCAATGTCCATGGGCTTTGCCTACTCTCTCTTCTTTGTGTTCTCTGGAAATCTTATTAAAGATGAAACATTTGCAGCAGTTGTAACTATCTCAGAGATATTCATGGGAGGGGAATTATTTTCAGGTAAGGAAGACACAGAATCCATTTCCATGCAGACATTATTTGGGGCCTGATTTGTATAATCCTCCCAATTAGTTGCCTCCCTCAGTCCAGCTACTTCGGTGTGCTCAAAATTCTTGTTGTTATTGGCTTGTATTCTCTTTCAAATCATTTGATGAGGATCATAATTGATTGCAGATCCCAAAGGAAACCCCATTGTCTTAAGCATATAATTAATTATTGGCAAGGAAGCCCTACTTTTTACAACATATGGCCCCACCTTGCAGGGAAATTTCATGTCTAAAATCTTCCTGAAGCTTAGGATGTGTTCTTATTCTACTGTAATCTTATGTCTAAGAAATTCCAAAGACAAAATCCTAGTTGTCAGGAAAGCTGGGAGAACATAGGGATGGTGCACAAATCCATACAACCTTATAATAGTTTCTTCCTCATCAAGGAACCAATCTCCTACCACTTTTCTAGGGGAGAGATGCAGTAGTTCCTTCATTTTTGGAAACACCCTAGGCGGTCTTTCCTGAAAAAATATGTTGTAAACTTTGGCCATCAAATCATTCATAAACTTGCTATAATTCATGGTCATTTCATCTGTGAGCATCATCTTAGGAGACTGAAATTTGTCTTCATGGTGTGACAAAAAAATCCTAAGTAAGAAAGACTGATAGCAGAAAACCATGGTATCGTGGAAGTTGACTAGATGAGAACGAATGTTTTCAGCTAGAAACTCATCAAATTTAAGGCAGCATGACTGAAAGGACTATCCTAGAAGTTCAGGTTCAATAGGATAAGTACTCAATACAAACAACAAACTTAACAATGGCTCTATGACATAGCCATTAGTATCTAAACCTAAAAACTGACTGGCCATAGTAACACGGGATTGGGATCCTTCATTGAACAGCTCTAGGTCAATTGGATAAGACAAACTTAAGATCTCACCATCAGGTTTGCAATACAATTTCATAAAGGCTTCCTTGACTTCAACTACAGACTCATGGAAAAACTTAATGATAATCTCCTCTTTGTACTCCTGAGACAACTAAAAAAATTCATGTGGAACAACTAGGGATTTGTGAATGGCAAGGGCATCAATAGGGCACAAGGTTTTAGACTTAATCTTGTTGAAATATTGTAACTTCGAAATAATATTCTATATGTATCTTTTTGTGGTCCCCGATGGTCCTACTAGGAGAACCACTTGTATTAAATTGTACCTCGATGCTCCTAATTAGAATAACTAATAAGAATCATGAGGTAGTCCCCTCTAATTGTAAAGGTGGTTCATCAGCACCCCAGTGTGGTTACTTGAGCCTACATGTGTAAATCGAGCCTACATGATTTAACTCGAGCCTACATGTAAAATGAGTTAACTTAAGTGAACGGATGAATATAAATAGACGTGTAGTGCTCCTCATTTGGAACACACACACACTCTCACTTGTGTAGCGCATTAGTGGAGAAGAGAAGAGTAGCTGGAGAAGGAGGAGGATCAGGCTTTGATCTCCTTGTTGGTTTTACCTTTTATCTTTTTGGGGCATCTATATTGAGGAATATTTTGCTGGGTTTTTCCCTTTAGGGTTTTCCCAGGATAAATATTTGTGTTCCTTTTGTATGGTTGTGCTTATCTATCTTTCAGTGATCCTGTTTATATGCTTTTGTTATGAATTCAAAATAAAATACTAATGATCTAGCTTAGCATATGAAAATTTAGCATGGTATCAGAGCCACCCTGAAAGAATACATTGTGCAGCTACAAAATCTAGGGTTTCTTATTTTTTTGGTCTCTATACACAATTGATCAGCAAAATAAGGCTAGATTGACTCTCCATTAAAGGGCGCATCTTTCTGTCGAAGCGAAATTCGATTCCGAGCATTTTCAGTTTTGGTGCGGAAAATTAGGGCTTTCTACAGAAGAGGAATTTTTTAGTGAGCCTAGCATAGGATTATTCTCCTCATCAAAATCGAAGTTTAGAGACCTGGATCAAGAAATTTGGTTGGGTGAAACTCCGGGAAAGTCAAACCCTAGTTTGACCCCGAGCTAGAAAAACCCTAAATACTAAAAAGGCTAAGTTTTGGTACATTCGCTATATCCTAAGATTGGAGAAGGATCAGAAGCTGAAAATTGCAGATACTGATGATAAAATAGTGATGTACACTGTTTCCAAACTTGAGCCTCCGGTTCGCTATATTCTAGGAGATATGATCCCTCCAAGTTAGGGTTCCATCCTCTTCCATAATTCATCCCAAAACAGGACACCTGGGGAGAATTGCTGGAGCTTGGGCTACAGAGCTCCAAATGGAAATCTTGAAGATGTTCCAGAAATAGCACGGATTGTACATTATTTGGTCTAAAGTTCAGAACCATAAGATGAAACATTGACACGTGGCATTTTGTACAACTTCACTATTCTGAACAGTCCTGTAACAGTTCATATTGGGAAAAGGATCATAAATCCCAATTGGTGAAACCAATTCTGATTAAACCTATGGTGTTAAATCAGGAACATGTGAGGTGACCTCAGTGCAGAATTACAGACATGGAGGAGTAGTAATTTCGGAGATATCACAGAAACAGTGATAGGCATTTCTGCAAAAGAAATTGGAAAACTAGGGCTTCCTGTTCCGAGAGCTTCCCTATACTGTTTTCAAAAAAGGAGTACATTGGATAGCTCCATTTGAAGAGATCTATATTTCTATCCAATCAGATCTGAAATATTCCAAGTTTTGAAAATTAGGGTTTCTCTGACAAACCCTAGGTTAGCCAGCTCCAGAAGCAGGACAGACACCTCAAATCGGTAAGATTTAATCTTTTGCTATTTGCATTTGAGGTTCTCATTTCAAAGTGATTTATCACATCAGCTTGATGATAAGCTTAATGAAGTTGAAAACTTCAAAGCATGGAAGTATTTTATCTCTCTGAAGAAAATGAATTGGACACCTAAATGAGTAGAGAGGTTCCAGAGGGAGATGAGGCTCAAAGCCTTACACCAGAAGAACTTGGTCAAGGCCAAGAAGATCATTGTTGATTCAGTCACGGATCAACTTGTACCACAAGTGTCTTCCCTAAATACACCGAAAGAGATGTTTGATTCCTTGACCAAGCTATTTGAAGGAAAGAACATACATCGGAAGATGACCTTAAGAAACAAATTGAAGAGGTAAAAGGAGAAGTGAAGAATGCAGAAGTGGTGATAGCCACCTTGAATGGCCTCCCAGGATCGTGGGATTCATTCATGCGAAGAATGTATTCCAGAAGGAGGTGATTACTTTCAGCTCGACTCATAAGAAGAGAAGAAGAAGATGGGAGAAATTGAAGATCAAGCTCTCACCATTCAAAGAAGATCCCTCATGCGATGAGGAATATGAAGAACTCAATTCTTGAAGGACCTCTTATTCATCTTATCATTTGGATAAGAAATGATGATTTCATGAATGAGGAAGATGATAAAGCAGAATGATCAAGATGGAGTCTACCCATGAAACAAATAAAAGATAAGTATTCAATTGTCATTTCATGATATTTTTTTACATTTGATTATATTCAGTTGATGTGTTATGCATGATAGATTGTTTTAATGACTGTATACTACTAATATGCATGTGATGGGTAAGTAGCTCATGGTGCTATACAACTCTCCATTGCTACTTATCTAGAATGAAGCCTCCTTGCTGACATATTGGATTAGTGCACAATCTCAATAATGTCATGATAGAGATTGAAGGCATCTAGAAAGTTTCTGTGAGATATGGATGAATGCTATATTCACTAAATAGTTGCATGATGCATAAGAATTTGTCGTTATGAATATGTTTGATGAAATAGTTCTAACCATGCAGTTGGTGCATTTGAATTGTAGGAAAGGTCCTGTACAGCCTCCTACAAGAAGGATGAGATTGTTCCGAAGAACAAGTGATGACAATTCAAGATTCACTGCAATAAAATCTGAAGCTCCCAGGGTCAGATACACCATGATGGAAGAAAGAGCTTCAGAGAGTGGTAGATCCACCTCGAATGATGAATACCCCATGGGTACAAGAGATAACTCAAGATGAAGAAAATAATGCTATGATCAAAGAATAATAGTTGATCATGGGGAATGATGTATACGATATGATTTCGAGACATAAAGGTAAGTACGTAGTATCCTCCATATGGATCTCCAAGAACAAGTGTACAAATCAAGGTTCGTGATTTGCATCAGAAAGAATATACTATGACATGACATACTCTATTGACCAGTATATATCAAGCATAGAACCACCTGTACAGAATGAAGAGGGAAGATGATACTCCACTTCAGGGGGAGTGACTACAGAAGATATCTGAGTTCGAAATGGTATGACATGATGGATAGCTTCGTGATGGATCGAGACTTTACCAAGAATAAAGTGGGTTCCAACCTTCAAGGTTGAATGCAGAAGACTAGGATATGTTGATGACCTAACAAGACGAACTCATGGAAGATGTTATGATGAAAAAAAGTACTAGAATGATGTTTGGGATATAGTACTCAAACCAAAAATCAAGAATGTGGTATCTTCCAAATGGATTTGCAAGATAAAATGTGTTTCTGATAGAAGTAAGGAAAGACTTGTGGCTAGAGGTTTCTATGAGAAATAGGGAATTAATTCTGAAGAGACACATACTCCAGGAAGTAAGGTACACTTCCTTCAGAACTATCATGGTATTTTCTTCCATGATGAAGTAAAGACAAGGCTTTCTTAATGCAATGATTGAGGAAGAGTTTTACATCAAATAGTCACAAGGATTTGAAGTTGAAGACAGATGGACTCACATATGCAAGTTGAAGAAGGCCCTCTATGGCCTGAAGCAAGCTCCCAGAGCTTGGTATGGAAGAATAAATATTTTCCTGACAAGCATGGGCTTTACCAAGAGTAAATTCGATCCTAACCTTTACTACAAGGTTGTAGAAGATGAACCTATCATCCTGTTACTATATGTCACGGGGACTTCACTTAGTGAACCTCTCACATAGCACGTATGATCGTGGGATATTAAAGAATACCCTTAATTTCGAGAGATATTGACCCAAACTCTTTTTGTTGAAACCCCCTCCCAATACTTAAAACCTCCTCCCCACCCCTTTTTATACCTCAATCCTTATAAACCACCCTACCCACCCCCACCTTAAACCCCTCATCCCCCCAATACCAACAATATATTGGTTCAATTTTTGATAATTTTAAAACCCACAATATGAACTAACGTGATAGGATATTGGTCAACAAGTGAAGCCCCTGTGCTATATGTGATAACTTATTCTTGACATGGAATGAGAAACAGATCATGGAAAGCAAGAAGAAACTAGCAGAAGAATTTGAGATGAAAGACCTTGGGTTAATGCATTATTTCCTAGGTCTGGAAGTATGGCAAAGTTCAGAAGGAACATTTCTCAACCAGGGAAAGTATGCGGTAGATATATTGAAGAGATTCAATATGTTGGAACGCAAAGCCATGGCCACACCCATGGACTCCAACCTGAAGCTGTTAGTTGATGACTCATCAGAGTTAGTGGATGTGACTCATTACAGACAGATCATTGGGTCATTGATGTACTTATCAAATACCAGACCGGACATTTGCTTTGCTGTGAACACCTTAAGTCAATATCTTGTTCAACCAAGATGGGTTCACCTAGTAGCTACAAAACATCTGATGAGATATCTGAAAGGGACTATAGAATTTGGTCTATACTATGATGGAAACCATAACTACAGATTGTATGGCTATACAGATGCAGATTGAGCTGGAAGTATCTCAGATAGGAAAAGCACATCAGGTAGATGCTTTTCGGTCTGTTATGAGTTCATGGTTTAATAGGAAATAGTCCAGTGTTTCTCCTAGCACGGCTGAAGCAAAACACATAGCAGATTGCTCTGCTAAGTTGTGAGGCCATATGGCTTCAGAAGCTGATATCAGGTCTCTTTGACCTGAAGATGGATACTACAATGATTCTATGTGATAACCAGAGTTGTGATGACAGAAAACCCTGTGTTCCATTGTAACACATAGAAATCTGGTATTTCTACATACAAGATAAGATGCAGATGATGATGTTTTAGTATTCCCATACTGAAGATATAGATGATTTTTCAGTATTTACATACTATAGATGCAAATGATGGTGATTCTGTATTTCTATACTGAATATAGAGATGATGATGCTTTCATTATTTCTATACTAAAGATATAGATCATGATGCTTTCAGTATTCACATACTGAAGATGTAGATTATGATGGTTTAGATGATGATGTACTGACGAAGCCTTTGTCTTGAGTAAAGTTCGAACACTTTTGAGACAAGCTTGGTGTTGTTCGGAAAGACTTTCCTTGAAAGGGGGAGTAGTGATATTGTAGTGGGATTGTATCATCCCTGGGCACTTTCCCTAAAGTGATCCAGAGACCTCGATCCTCGAGAATGAAAAGGGATTGTATCATCCCTGGGAACTTTCCCTAAAGTGATCCGGTGACCTCGGTCTTCAAGAATGAAGAGGGATTGTATTATCCTGGGACATCTGTCTGTAAGTGATCCGGTGACCTTGGTCCTCGAGAATGAAGAGGGATTGTATCATCCCAGGACATCTATCCATAATAGATCCGGTGACCTCGGTCCTCGAGAATGTGGTAGGATTGCATCATCCTTGGACATCGTCCTAAAGTGATAGGGACTGATTCTCCCGTAATCAATCTGGTGGCTTCAGTCCTCGAGAATGTGGTAGGATTGCATCATCCTTGGACATAGTCCTAAAGTGATAGGGACTGATTCTCCCCTAATCAATCTGGTGGCTTCGGTCCTCGAGAATGTGGTAGGATTGCATCATCCTTGGACTTAGTCCTAAAGTGATAGGGACTGATTCTCTCGTAATCAATCCGGTGGTTTCGGTCCTCGAGAATGTGGTAGGATTGCATCTTCCTTGGACTTATTCCTAAAGTGATAGGGACTGATTCTCTTGTAATCAATCCGGTAACTTTGGTTGTCGAGAATGTGGTGGGATTGTATCATCCCTGGACTTTAAGTCCAAAAGTGATCCAAAGACTTTTTTGTCTTTAAGTTGTTGATTGCAGGTTATTGTTGATGATGATGATGCCGTACCGATCGAAATATCAGAGTATGATGATGATGACGTACTGATCGAAATATCAGAGTATGATGATGATGACGTACTGATCGAAATATCAGAGTATGATGACGTACTGATCGAAATATCAGAGTATGATGACGTACTGATCGAAAGATCAGAGTATGATGATGACGTACTGATCGGAAGATTAGAGTATGATGATGATGACATATTGATCAAAAGATCAGAGTATGATGATGATGACGTACTAATCTAAAGATCAAAGTATGATGATGACACACTATGTTGATGATGTTTCTAATCGAAAGATCAGAGTATGATGATGATGTTTCTGATCGAAAGATCATAATTTGATGATGATTATGATCGACAAATCAGAATATGATGATGATGATGTTGTTGCTGATCGAAAGGTCAAAGTGTTGATGATGATATTGCTGATCGAGAGGTCAAAGTGCTGAAGATGTTGCTGCTGATCGAAAGGTCAAGGTGCTAAAGATGTTGTTGCTGATCGAAAAGTCAAAGTGCTAAAGATGTTGTTAATCGAAAGGTCAAAATGCTGAAGATGTTGTTGCTGATCGAAAAGTCAAAGTGCTGAAAATGTTGCTGATCGAAAGGTAAAAATGTTGAATATGTTGTTACTGATCGAACAGTCAAAGTGCTGAATATGTTGCTGATCTAAAGGTCCAAGTGCTAAAGATGTCGTTGCTGATTGAAAGATCAAAATGCTGAAGATGTTGTTGCTGATCGCACAGTCAAAGTGCTGAAGATGTTGCTGATCGAAAGATCCAAGTGCTGAAGATGTCATTACTAATTGAAAGATAAAAATGCTGAAGATGTTGCTGATCGAAAGCTCCAAGTGCTGAAGATGTCTCTACTAATTGAAAGATCAAAATGCTGAAGATGTTGTTGATCGAAGCAGTCAAATAATTAATGATGATGAAGACTGAAGATTGAAGATAAAGACCACACGATGTTGAAAATCTTCCAATGATTTATAGATGTGTTACCCTGCTGATGTTGATGATGTCTCCTATCTCTACCCTTGTTGTTGTTGATGTTGCTGTAGAATACCCTTCTCGTTAAGGGGGAGTGTTGAAATATTGTAACTTCGAAGAATATTATATATGTATCTTTTTGTGGTCCCCGATGGTCCTACCGAAAGAACCACTTGTATTACATTGTACCCCGATGCTCCTAATCGGAAGAACTAATAAGAGTCATGAGGTAGTCCCCTCTAATTGTAAAGGTGGGTCATCAGCACCCTAGTGTGGTTACTTGAGCCTACATGTGTAACTTGAGCCTACATGATTTAACTCGAGCCTACATGTCAAATGAGCTAACTTAAGTTAACAGATGAATATAAATAGAGGTGTATTGCTCCTCATTTGGAAAACACACACACTCTCACTTGTGTAGCACATTAGTGGAGAAGAGAAGAGTAGCTGGAGAAGGAGGAGGATCAGGCTTTGATCTCCTTGTTGGTTTTACCTTTTATCTTTTTGGGGCATCTATATTGAGGAAGATTTTGCTGGGTTTTTCCCTTTAGGGTTTTCCCAGGATAAATATTTGTGTTCCTTTTGTATGGTTGTGCTTGTATATCTTTCAGTGATCCTGTTTATATGCTTTTGTTATGAATTCAAAATAAAATACTAATGATCTAGCTTAGCATTTGAAAATCTAACAAATCTTATCCATAATTACTCCTTCAATCTCAGAATAATTACTTACGCACCATTCAACAAAGTCAAGGTAGTTAGGGGTCTGGTTGACAGATAAAAAGTAAAAGAAGGATTTAAAAGCACCACGAGTATCATTACCCTGGTCCTTAATAACCTTCAACCTATTCTTAGTTGTTTCAATTGTCTCATTCATTAGGATAGTATCAGCAATTTTAGCTTTTTTATCTTCAAAACTATTCTCATCGCTATGATAAGAAACCCCTGCTTCCTCATTATTTGCTACTTATACTACCTCTACGTCGTCCATTCTATCTATTCTAGAAATAATCAAAAGGTTTGAAAATGACTACCTTGTCACTTCGCACAATTCTCTGAGTTTTCCACGCTACCATTCTACACATAGTTAGGGTATTCATCAATTTCGAAACTTGAGAAAGACAAATATTTTTCAACTCCACGTAGACGCTTTTATAGTTTTTTATATTGCATAACCCTCATGCTTCTTCATGCAATCTGTACCATAGATCTGTTCATCTTTGCGATCTAAGCCTTTGATACGCCAAATATCCATACCAAAACTCAACATTATCAACCCACACAGCTTGATTTGGGGAAATCAACATCAACCATCGATCTCTAAACTACACTCACTGGGACCGTTCATCATTGAGAACTTTAACATTCCGCCAATCCTTTTTTCTCTGATTGAGTGAGCAACTTGTTATTGCAGAATTTTTATTATCCATTGATCAAGATTGATATGTCGTCGCAACCATTGATCTTTGTGGCCCCTACTACTTTCCTTGGATTGAAATATCGACTTCATTCACGCTAGTTTAATTCACGGAATTATCCCAAACCGCAGATCTATCTCTGCTCTCATCTCCACCATCCGATCTTTCCATCCTTTAAATCATTCCACGATTTGAAAAAGCTTCTTTGACCGGGCATGTACACTATGTGGAATGTTTTAGCACCGTTGATCTAGCTTTGGATAAATATCAACCTTCCAACATTACTCCCATTTAACATACTCTGTAAATCTAAAGACTACATTCTACATTGCATCTTCGATCCACGAAATGTGTTTTCACCGTTGATCTTCACCATCCTAGCTCTGAACCCTCGAATCATGACATTCTTTAACTTATTTCCGTTGTTGCTTATTCCAAAGGTAGAATGATCCACTACCATGGATCCAAACCCTTTCATCATCCCACTATCCACTACAAATGCTTCATGCGCCTCTGTTAAATTAAAGGGCACCTTCATAGCATTTTCAAATAAGTTCATTTCCCAAAGCCTTCAGTAATCCAAAATTTTCCAAATATGGTGTTAACAAGTCTATTGGGGTTCTTAGTCTAGGACTAAGCAGGTTAGAGCCATGGAAAATTCCCTAGAATGTGGCTAGGGCCCCTATCTATCTCTAGGTAATTTTGGTCAAGGAACAAATAGTTTATTGGTCATAAGGACCAAGTAGATCCTGTAGGTAGAGACAGATACACCTTGGTCTAGGACTAGGAAAATTCTTGTTTTAGGACTAAGCAGGTCCTACAGGTGTATTCTTGTTTACTGAACCAGGTAGATCTTGGTTAGTTAACCAAGATGATGATGTTTAATGCCCTCCTCTACTATATTGTCTATCTAGGTTGTTTATTCAAAAGACTGGCCACCCCTTGATGAAGTCACTAGCACTTAACCTTTAGGAACAACCAAGAGGACTATAGGATCACATCATCCAATGTGAACCTTCCTTATATGGTGATGATAAAACTTTCAGTTATTGAATGGAATACTTGTGGACCACATACATTGAGAGAGAGAAAAATATTAAAAAAAATTCATCTTCCTTGTGGTTAAAAGGGTTTTCTTACCACCTTGTTGTTACACCTTTTCTCTTATAGATAAAAGGGTTGTCTTCCCACCTTGATGTTACACCTTTGGTATTATGGGAAAAGGGTTGTATTTCCACTTTGTTGTGACACACCTTGTTGACTTCTAATTAGCCTTGTGTTTGTTATTGTGATGACCTCTCCCTTGTTAGTCCTATGTACTAGAGCCCCTGTTTAGTGTGGTACTTTAAACCTTTGTTTTGGTGTCTTAAATTTAATTTATATTTTATATTTGGTAACCCTCCTTATTGTTATGACCTATTGACCCTTGTAGCGTAACCCTAAAGTTAAAAAATTCTTAGAAGGTAAAACCTTCTAGAAGTCCTTAAACGGTTTATAAATACAAGCCTTAGCATTCAATATTTATGTATCTTGAAGATGAAATCTTAGATTTGATTTGTGTTATGAATATTCAAGGATTTTTGGATGATGTCAAGGGTTTAGAAGGTTTTTGCTTATTTCATATGGTTCCCCTCTTCTATAAGGTTTTTCTCTTGTGTGTCATCTACCCCTTTTGAATATTTTTGTACACCTTAAAGTATGAGTCAAGGTCTGTTGAGGGTGTTTCTTTCCTTGTTGAGGGTGTCGCGGTCTATTGAGGGTGTTTCCTTCCTTGTTGGAGGTACTGAGGTATGTTGAGAGTGTTTCTTTCCTTGTTGAGGATGCCAAGGTATGTTGAGGATGTTGCTTTCCTTATTGAGAGTAGAGAGGTCTGTTGAGGGTGTTGAGATCTAATATCATAGTGTCGCTACCTTTTCTAGGGTGATCCTTACTTTGTTGAGAGTGTTGCTTGCGTTGTTGAGGGTGTCATTGGTTTTTTGAGTGGGACACTACATGTGCATGGGTTTTTTATGTATTTTGTTTCCATTATTGGGTTTTTAGAGTAGGTCAATGTTTGTGTTGGGTTGTTTGAGTGGGATATGTTAGATTTTTAGCATTTAAGCAATATGATATTAGGATCTTATCTGAGAGAATAACATGCATAGAAATAAACACAAGAGACAAGAGACACAAAGAATTTTCCTCGAGGAAACCATAAAGGAGAAAACCCCGCAACTTCCTTAGAGATAGAATGAGCACCAATGGCAGTAGTAAAACCTGAAAACATAAAAGATGATATCCACAACATGTTCTCTCTCTCACACTTTAGAGAGCTTCTCCTCTCTCACTCATGCGCCCCAATGAGTGAGTGTGTGTGTCATAAATAGAGAGTATCACTCTCTATTTATATTCTTTCATTCACTTAATGTCCACTTCAACATGTCGGCCCCACTTAAAAATTGCTTACTAGAGCCAACATATCTAAGAGAGTCTAATAACCCTAGTGCCCCACAACTGTGGGGAATTTTCCCTTCGATCAATAAGGAGGGTTAACCTTGACACAATTGAGGGGACTATTGCCCCAACTTATAATGGAGGGTTAACCTCAACGAATTTACATGATTTTTTTACATTATTGAATCTCCCGATCAGAACATTGGGGTATGACATGACACAATTACATTATAGATACTTCCCGGAATAAACATCGGGGTACAATACATAAGATATACGAGTGAATACATTCCAAAGTTACAAATACATCAACACTCCCTCTTAACTAGGAAGGTATTCTCTCGACACAATTTATCAGCACAAGTCTTCTTCTCTGTATCATCTGGATCATCATCAAGTCATCTTCATCTTCAATTCATCTTCATCATCAAGTCATCTTCATTGGCAAGTCATCTTCATCAAGTCTGTATCATCACTAGATCTAGATCATCATTGGATCATCATTGAGTCTGGATCATCACTTGTTCTGGAGCATCACTGGATCATCATTAAGTCTGGATCATTACTTGATCTGGATCATCACTAGATCATCATCATCAATACTACTTCTGCTATCTCAATCAAATGGTGCTATCTCTTCATTCTTCTCGTCACAGGAAGTTCTACAAAGTCAGCCCTTTTTCATGTTGGTTGTAGGGCTAGCCCTCATGTAGGTCTTCATCGATAGAGCTATCCTTTTTTCATGCTGGATGCACATCTATAGATCCATTCCTTTTTCATACTAGATGTATCATCACAGAGCTAGTCCTTTTTCATACTAGATGTGGCATCTACACAGAGCCAGTCCTTTTTCATACTAGATGTGTCATCATAGAGCTAGTATTTTTTCATACTAGATGTGGGATCTACACAGAGCCAACCCTTTTTCATGCTGGATGTGGGATCTACATAGAGCTAGTCCTTTTTCATACTAGATGTGTCTTCACAGAGCCAACCCTTTTTCATGTTGGATGTGGGATCTACATAGAGCTAGTACTTTTTCATACTAGATGTGTCGTCATAGCTAGTCCTTTTTCATACTAGATGTGGGATCTACACAGAGCTATTCCTTTTTCATACTAGATGTGTCTTCACAGAGCCAACCCTTTTTCATGCTGGATGTGGGATCTACATAGAGCTAGTCCTTTTTCATACTAGATGTGTCTTCACATAGCCTTCCCTTTTTCATGATGGATGTGGAATCATCACATACATCTGACAATGGAAGGAACCAGTCCTCTCACCATGTCACAACTCTTACATCTGACCATGGAAGGAACCAATCCTCTCACCATGTCAAAAAGGCACAAAACTTACATCTGACCATGGAAGGAACCAATCCTCTCACCATGTCAAAAAGGCACACAAACCCATCACTTTCTCTTGGAAGGAACCTCGATCTGGAGAACACCAAGCTTCTCCCTGAAGTACTCAAACTTCACTTTGGCCATTTCTAGCATAGAATCTCATCAGGGCTGATTACATCCAAGGATAACTTGTGAGCTTCGCCGGGACTGATTACATCCGAGGACAACCTATAGGACCGTTTATATTTGAGAAACCTATGAGCTTCACCAGGATTTATGCTCAGACAACCTGTCTTACCATCTATGCTATAACTTCCTCTTTCGAGAGATCTCAATTTGGATCACAAAATGGAGCTTCACTACTCCTCTCTTCATCATACCAAAATGCAAGTCAGATCAATCAAATCAAATAGTAGTTTTCAAAAGAAACATACTACCTCCCAAATTGCAAGTGGCAACATCTTTTACCTCGGCTATACTCAGCGCCATGCAGGAATCCATCATGCCAAACCAAGAGATCACACTTGATCCCATACTGAAGTAGTACCTCGAAGTGCTCTTCCTATCAATGGCACTGCCTTCCCAATACAAATCCTCATAAACCTCTAGGTTAATCTTCTGATTCACCTCATACTTGAGCCCATAATCAACTGTACCCTTTAGGTACCTCACTGCATGCTTTGCAACCATCAGGTGAACATGTCTCAATGTGTTCACAGCAAAGCAAATATCTGGTCTCGTATTTGTCAGGTACATCAAGGAATAAATCATCTGACGATACATCATGGCATAAACCTAATCTGATGAACCAATACTCAATAGCTTCAGGTTTGATGCCATAGGTGTGGTCATGGCCTTGTATTCCATCATCCCGAACCTTTTCAGGATCTCTACTGCATACTTCCCTTTTCCACACCTCCATGCCTAGAATTTAGTGCATCATCCCCAATTCCTTTATCTCAAACTCGACAGCAAGTCTTCTTCTTGCAAATTTAATGAGTTCCTCTTTTCGGTCAAGAACAAGTCATCGACATATAACAAGAGCATCATTGGTCTTTCACCTTCAACCTTGAAGAAAAGGTTGGAATTCTCTTTACTCTCAGTAAATCCTAGAGTCATTAGTAATATGTCCATCCTGTCATACCATGTCAAACCTTAGGATCTTCTGCAATCACTCCCTCTGAAGTGAAGCATCATACTCCCTCTGTATTTCATACTCTATGCACTGAAACATTATGTACTGGAGTGACAAGTAGCTTCCTTTGCTACTAATATTCTATGTATCCATCTAGGGTCACAAGATACCAAGATCCTCTATTTTGAACCTTTTCAAAAGTTCTTGTCGCACCCATCTGTGAGCTTGTCATCCTCTATATGCTTTCATCTTCAACCTTGTAGCAAAGGTTAATATCTTCATCAAGCGCATCATGTATGTGTTATCTCATGGGTGTCTTCTGAGCTCGTAAAAGGCCTTCTTTCATTTGCACACATGATTCTACCTATCATGTTTTTCAACTCCCACTGGATGCAAATGTCTCTTTGTAGTTTATGCCTTCTTTTCGTGAGAATCCTCGTGCTACGAATCTTGCCTTGTATCCCACTATGTTTCCATATACTGCATGATGGAACTACGAACTCCCCTTCATGTATCGATACTGCATCCTAGACATCATTCTTCTTGAACTGGTCTTCCCTTTCTTCTTGGTTACTTCTTCATAGCTGGAAGGTTCTACATCAATGATGTCATTGCATTTGTCATATTATTCTTTATCTGTCGTCACTTGTTCTTCGGAACAAGTCTCATCCTTCTTTTCTTCTAGGTGATTATGTACGCAATCTTTCCTACAAGTCAAATGCATTAGTTGTATGGTTACAAACATTTCATAAGTCATATTCATAATGGAAAATTCTTATACATAAATATATGATCATGCAACTATTTTAACCAATACAACATTCATCCATATCTCACAGAAACTTTTCTAGATGCCTTCCATCTCCACTAGGAAAACATTGAGATTATGCACTAATCCAATATATCAGCAAAGAGGTTTCATTCTAGATAAGTAGAAATGGAGAGTTGTATATCACCATGAGCTACTTACCCATCACATGCATATTAGTAGTATACTGTCACTAATGCAAACATTCTATTATGCATAATACATCAGCTGAATATAAACAAATGCATAACAAAAAAATATCATGAAATGTCAATTGAATACTTATCTTTATTTGTTTTGTGGGTAGACTCCTTCTTGAGCCTTCAGCTTCATCATCTTCTTCATTCATAATAGCATTGTTTCTCATCCAAACGTTAAGGTGGATAAGAGGTTCTTCAAGAGTTGAGTTCTTCATATTCCTCATTGCTTGAGGGATCTTCTTTGTATGGTGAGAGCTTGATCTTCAGTTGCTCCTATCTTATCTTCTCTTATTATGAGTCGAGCTTCTTCTTCTTCCCAAAGTTTGCTGAAAGTAATCACTTCCTTCTGGCACACATTCCTCGCATGAATGAATCCCCTGATCCTAGGAGGCCATTCAAGGTGGCTATCATCACTTTTGCATTCTCTACTTCTTCTTCTACTGCTACAAGTTGTTCTTTGATTTGAGAGACCCTCGTAAATTATGACTGTATGGTCTTTGCATTCTCGATCTTCACATTCTTCAACTATTTTCTCAAAGTCATGTTCCGATTTATGTTCTTCCCTTCAAATAGCTTGGTCAAGGAATCAAAAATTTCTTTTGGTGTCTTTAGGTAAGAAACTTGTGGTATAAGGTAATCCATGATTGAATCAGAAATGATCTTCTTGGCCTTGACCAAGTTATTCTTGTGTAATGCTTTTAGCCTCATCTCCCTTTGGAACTGGAACCTCTCTACTTATGTAGATGTCCAATTAATTTTCTTCAGAGAGATCATATACTTCCATGCTTGGAAGTTGTCAACTTCACCAATATTATCATCAAGCTGATGTGATAGATCACTTTGAAATAAGAACCTCAAATGTAAATAGCAAAAGATTAGATCTTACCGATTTGAGGTGTCTGTCCTGGTTCCGGAGCTAGCTGATCTAGGGTTTGTCAGAGAAACCCTAATTTTCAAAACTTGGAATATTTCAGATATGATTGGCTAGAAATATATACCTCTTCAATATGAGCTGTCCAATGTACTCCTTTTCTGAAAACAGTGGAGGGAAACTCCCGGAACAAGAAGCCCTAGTTTACCAATTTCTTCTGCAGAAATTCCTGCTAATTTTTCTGTGGTATCTCTGAAATTAGTGCTGCTCTATGTCTAAAACGTTGCAGTGAGGTATCCTTGCCTATCCCTATTCCAAAACCATAGGTTTCATCAGAATTTTTTTCACCAATTGGGACTCATGATTATTTTCCCAAGGTGACCTGTTTCAGGACTATTCAGCATAGAGAAGTTGTACAGACTTCCACGTGTCACTGTTTCATCTTCTGGGTCTAACACTTGAACCACAGAAATTACAGTCTGCACCCTTTTTTGGAATATTTTCAAAATTTTCATTTGGACCTTGTAGCCCGATATATAGCAATTCTCCCCAGGTGTCCTGTTTAGGGATGAATCCTATAAGAGGCTGGAACCCTAACCTGGAGGGATCATATCTCCTAGAATATAGTGAATCTGAGGCTAAACATTGGACACAGAGTAAATTAGGATTTTATCTTCAACCTGTGAAAGTTTCAGCTCCTGATCCTTCTCCAATCCCGAGATATAGAGAATGTACCAAAACATATCATTTTTAGTATTTTAGGGTTTTCCGACATGGGGTCAAACTAGGGTTTGATTTTCTCGGAGTTGTACCCAACCAAAAATATCGACCAAGATCTCTAAAATTTGATTTTGATGAGGAGACAAATCCTATTCTGGGCTAACTCAAAAATTCATGTTCTGTAAGAAGCCCTAATTTCCCGCACCAAAAATTGAAAATGCTCGGAATTGAATTCTGCTTCAATAGAAAGATGCGCCCCTCAATGGAGAGTCAGCCTAGCATACTTTTGTTGATGGATTGTGGAGAGAGACCCAAAAATTAAGAATCCATAGCTTCTGCAACTGCACAATGTATTCTTCTCAGGTTAGCTCTGATAACATGTTATATTTTTAACATTTAAGCAATATGATCTTAGGATTTTATCNAGACAAGAGACACAAAGAATTTTCCTCGGGGAAACCATAAAGGAGAAAACCCTGCAACTTCCTCAGAGATAGAATGAGCACCAATGGCAGCAATAAAACCCGAAAACAGAAAATATGACCTCCACAATTTGTTCTCTCTCCCACACTTGAGAGAGCTTCACCTCTCTCACTCAGGCACCCCAATGAGTGAGTGTGTGTGTGATAAATACAAATTATCACTCTATATTTATATTCTTTTGTTTACTTAATGTCCACTTCAACATGTCAACCCCACTTAACAATTGCTTACTAGAGCCAACATCTCTAAGAGAGTCTAATAACCCTAGTGCCCCACAACTGTGGGTACTTTGCCCTCCGATCAACAAGGAGGGCTAACCTTGACACAATTGAGGGGACTATTGCCCCGAATTACAATGGAGGGTTAACCTCAATGAATTTACATGACTTGTTTACATTATTGAATCTCCCGATCAAAACATCGGGGTATGACATGACACAATTACATTACAGATACTTCCCGGAATAAACATCGGGGTACAATACATAAGATATACAAGTGAATACATTCTGAAGTTACAAATACATCAATAGGCTACTACCTATGCATGGGTTGTTTGTGTAGGCCAATTCATGTGTCGAGGTTGTTTGAGTGGGCCACTGCTTGTGTTTGGGTTGTTTGAGTGGGTCGTTGCTTGTGTGGACTATTATGTGAATGCCACTATATTGTTTTTGGTATGTTTTTTTTTTGTTATATTGTAAAGGTTTCCTTGAAGGATACCCTCCACTTTTGGAAACTTGTTTGTTGTCTTCTTTAACATCTTGAGGTATGTCTTTGGATGTCTTGGCTATTGTACCTTCTATTGTACTTATTTAACCCTATCCTACAACTCTCTCTCTCTCTCTCTCTCTCTCTCTCTCTCTCTCTCTCTCACACACACACACACACACACACACACAAGTATGTGATTACCCTCAGGAAAGGGTCAATTACTTGTTCCATTTGTTAACTTTCCTCTAAGAGGCAAGATTTGATCTGAAAGTAAATTCTGAGTATAAGGAAAATCCAACTTAGTCCAACTCATCAAATAAGTTATCAGATCTACTTTGTTTTGTTAGTTAGATTTATTTATTATTGTCCTATTGTTCATGATCTTATTTCAGAAGTATTGTTTATGATTGTGTTGTATATTACTGCAGTTGTTAAATTTTATGTTTCAAACCCTAACTTTAATGCAGTGATCCTTAGTGAGTGTTAAAGTTGAAATAGATGAAAATTATATTTTTTATTGGCTAAACTTTTAGTAATGTTGTACTTTTACTTCAATATTATTTTATAGTTTAAATTTGCATTAAAGTGCCATCTCTTTCAATTTTTAAGAAAAAACCCTAATTTCAACACATAATGGTACCTTTTGGTTTAACAAATGCATCAATAGTATTCATGTGTTTAATGAATGGATTTTTTAGAAGTACTTAGATAATTTTTTGATTGTATTCTTGGATGACATGTTTATCTATTCCAAGGAAAAAGAAGATCATGAAGAAAATCTAAGACTAGTAATGTAAGTGCTCAGAGAACATCAGTTGTATGCCAAGTTAAGCAAGTGTTCTTTCTATCAAAGAATAATTCACTACCTAGAGCATATCATATCTGAAGAAGGTGTTTCAATAGGTCCTGAGAGGATAAAAGCCATTATGGAATGGCCAACACCTAAGAATGTATCAGAAGTCATATATTTCATGGGATTAGTCGGATACTGGCGAAGGTTCATCGAAGGATTCCCAAATTTTGCTCATCCTATATCACCCTTGCAAAAGAAAGATGTAAAGTTCAAATGGACTCCAAAGTGTGAATATAGTTTTAAAATACTTCAGGAAATGCTTACCAATGCATCGGTTCTAAAAACTGAATGCAAGTCCAAGGAGATGGATGGATTTATTATGTGAATATTACTTTGACATCAAGTATATCAAATGTAAGGAAAATATAGTAGTTGATGTACTTAGTAGGAAGATATATGTGATGCATATAGCAACTATCAGCACTAGAACATCAAATTTAAAGGATAAGATAATTCCAGACAATGTTATAGATGAACTTTATCAGCATGCTGTTATGAAGAAGATATCCTATGACTTGGGGTGGACCACAACAAACAGGATGACACCAGAAATAAACCCATTTCCAATCATGCTAAACATATAAGAAAAACTAACACTAAGGGACCAACAGGGCGTACCTTATTCTGAATGTTTGAAGTAGATCTTCATTGCGCTTTTAATCAAGTTTAAACCTACACATTTCTTTCAATAATAACAACATGTACATGCATGATATATGTAAAGCATTAGTACCAAATATAGCATTATATATTCCAATACAAACTCAAAGTAGTCACATCCATGGTTAAAGAACATTCATAATTACACGTATAATGGATGAGAAATGGATGTTTCTATTAATATGAACAGAGATAAAGATGACAAACCTTGTCAGCACCTCGTCGAAATCGAGAAAATGAGTCCCTCCAGCAGGGCCTCCACCACTTCAATCCCCCATACAATGATAAGCTCATAAAGATCAAGGCAAGCTTGGGAACTAGAAATATTTATTACTTCAAGGATAAATGGATTGTAATAAACCTAATTGGTTATTACGAGTGATATTCATAATGCATTTATTAGTTAGGATAATAAATTACTAATTATTAAGAGACATGTCAATTGACACATGTCACTATCAATAGACCATATCTATACTTTCCCATTTATATTGTAAAGTCATCATTCGTTTTATCAAAATATATATTTATAATAAATATCCAACATGTAAGGATAAATCCATACAGGGATGTAGACTCAAGTACATAAGAAAGGGGCACAATTCCACTATAATGTATTTTCTCTCAAAAGTTCTCCTCCCCTAATGCTTCATAGTAGCTCAATATATAGCCTTTCAATAGGAGGTGAAGGGTCGAATTGGAGTGCTTCATGGCATATGGAAGGCCAATAGACAAGTCCTTGATTACTTAGTGGGGGGAACTCGAAATATTTTTTGTTTTTAGCACATTTCTCGATGTACGTGGGTGATAGCGATGCAAGGTGCATATACAAGGGTTGTAAACTTGTGACCTGCATATAAGGATTGCAACAACAAAAAATTCCACATAAATTTTATAAGTATAAGTTGGAAGAAAATCGAATCTTCATGCATAGAGAAACATTTTATGGGCCCAATGATGGAGATATAAGGAAGATGGTTCTGAAGGAAATGCATGATGTTCCTTATGTTGTACATTCAGGTTATCAGGAAACAATAGTAGCAGCAAGGAAAAATACTATTGGTTATGGATGAAGAATGATGTTGCGGAATATATAACTAGGTGCATGGAATGTCAAAAAGTTAAAATTAAGCATCAACATTCAATGGGATTGTTGCAACCCTTACCAATACCAGAGAGGTAATGGGATGTAGTGATGATGGATTTCATCACTGAGTTGGATAAGATGTGATTGAAAAATGATTCTATCATGGTTGTGGTAGATAAGTTGACTAAGGAAACACACTTCATTCCAATAAAGACAACTCACAAATCAGCTAACATTGTAGATATTTGCATTAAAAAAAGTAGCTATATTTACATGGTATTCTGAAGTCTATAGTATCAGACATAGATTCTAAATTTACTTCTAACATTTGGAAAGGATTGTTCGAGGGGTTTGGCACAATTCTAAACATGGGTACATCATACCACCCTTAAACAGATGGATAAATAGAAAGAATTAACCAAGTGATTGAATATATGTTAAGGATGTATCTGATGGATCAACCATATAAGTGGGAATATCATTTACACTTGGTGGAATTTGGTTATAATAATAGATATCATTCCTCTTTCAAGATGAGTCCCTTCAAGTCCATGTACGAAAGGAAGTGATATACTCCCATCAGTTGGGATAACCCAACAAATAGATTCATTGTTGGACCAGAATTATTATAGGATATAGAGAATCAGATGGTTAAGATAAATCAGAATCTAAAGGTAGCTCAATATAGGCAGAAAATATATGCAAGTTATAACAAGACTGCTAGACAGTTTCAAGTTGGATATCATGTGTTTTTTAAAGTTAGACCCAACAACAGTTCCTTAAACTTGGGAACTTACTCCAAGATATCCACCAAATATTGTGGACCTTTTGAGCTCTTAGTTAAGATAGGACATGTTGCTTATGGGCTAGCTCTACCTGCTTGCATTAAAGTACATAATGTGTTTCATGTGTCTTTATTGAAAAAGTATATACATGATTCTAAACATGTAATTGATTGGAATTTGATCTAGGTAATTAGAGCGCTTTTATTTTCTTTATTGATATATAGACATATATGAACATGATACTAATCATGTGATCGAATGGATTATGATCCTAGTGGAACCAAAAGGGTATTTTGTTGATTGAGTTGTCATTGATGCCAACATGGGACTTGTAGTGGCCCCTCAGATTGTCATTAATTTCACCAAGGTCCCCTACAATGGACAAGCTTGATGAACATGTATGATTTGATCATGGAAACTTACACATGTTTGATACGGAGTTTGATCACCCTTTACTCACACACAATGACCAGATGGATGATAGCTTGATGGTTGACTGATTGTACATACCCATGCCATCACAGGTGGTGTTACATTCACAGATGGTGATAAAAATGACCCATTAAGTGGTCATTTGTTGAAGATGGTGTGGTTGTTGTGTATATTGATGGATCCCTTTGTGCTTTTGATGATGAAGATAATTGAATCCCTTATACTTGCATGGAGATGATGGTCCCCTTGCATATGGAAACCTAGAACCCACTCATGAACCTTGGAGGGAGAATTTAGTGATTAAAATGAATAATTCCATTCCACTTGGTTGTAAAAATCCCACACACTTGGTATGTGCCACATGATGAGGTTGGATCCCTTGTAAATGTAATTAAGAAGATAATGATGGGGTCCTACCCTTGGTTATATCTTTGGTAAGTTTGAAGAAGTTTAATCTCTTGGACTTGATGCTGATGAAGTCTTTTTCTTATTGGTCCTTAATCCCACAATTATAGATCCTGGAACCCCTTTAATCTTGTTATGATGATGCCTTCATATTCTTGCATGTATGGTTGAGATCACCTCGATGATCATTCTTGGTGCACTTGGTCATGATTTGGACATATGACCGACTTGCATATGGAGAACTTGAACATGAATCCCTCTTGCCTTGTTGATGTACATATTGTTGAAGCCTTTACTACTTCATGAATACATTGGAACCCTTAGTTGATGGACCTTAAGTGCATGATATAAAATCGCTTGAAGCGCTTGAAAAACCTCTTAAAAAGATGAAGTGGAAGCCCATCTAAATAAAGCATACATAGTCTACTTAATAGGAATTTGGAAGAATGGGTAAAACAACCTTAAAAAGGGGTCTCTATGACAAGAAGACCAAACAAAAGTGAAAATTAAAAATTAAATATCAAGTATGGAAAGTCGTCCTAAGGGGTCTCTATGACAAGAAGACCAAACAAAAGTGAAAATTAAAAATTAAATATCAAGTATGGAAAGTCGTCCTACTAAAGGTTATTTAAATTCTTGAAAGTCGTCCCAGACAAAGTATCTTAAAAATATGGAATAAAAATTAAAATTACAAATAAATAAACTGCAAAGTATAGCAGGTCAACTAATAAAAATTCATCGAAAATCAGTACTGACACTTCATTCAAATTGTGGAAACATACATCTCTAATTTTCTGATCTCGCTGAGGAATTTTAGGTGGCAGCAGTATGTGAAGAGGGATATGAAGTTTTACACCAACAATAGCAGAATTTCGAAATTTGAAGTTTTCATTCCTCTATGATTTTAGGTACAGTGGATGAGGTAGCCGTAGAGTTTGATCAGATCTGATTTTCAGGTATAATGTAGCAACCACAATAAAATTGAAGTGAAATGTTTTTTCTTGCATCTTCAGGAAGCCACAGTAAAAGGTTTGAAGTTAAAGTTTTTTTTAACTTGAAATTTCAGGATTGAAGGAGACCACATGCCTGAAGCATAAACTCAACATAATTTCAGTGATCTTTGTCTTTGGGTTATGTGCTAAGTTCAGGTATCCTCAGGAAGAACATCTAGGTTCTACAGTAGAAGGATACAAAACGAGTGAATACAACATGGAAGTTTAAGATCTATGTATATCTTGAGGGCAATAGCAACATATCTTGTTCACGGAGATCAAACCCTTGAGATAGCTCTACGATGGAGTACATCCATAAAAAACTGACTTTTGTAAAAGCATATGAAGGCACAAGCTCTTATTCTCATGGTTTAAGAAGCAGGGAAGGTTTTATTCCTGAAAGAACTATGAGTCATCACAAAGGTCCGTTGAGACGTTTCTTGGACATAGCTGAAGTGATTTATTGAAGATAATATACTATCCAAAACCACAAGATTTCTCAGAGAAGCTCGCAAGCCTGATCTTTAGATTTCCACAGTGCTAAGGGTATAACTTTATGAGGCATCCAAACAGCAGGTGAATTGGATTTCTTAACCCTGTTTTGAAGTATTTCTGATCTAGCAGGTAAAGATCAATTTGAAGATGTCTACACTGATTCAGGGTAAGTTACAACAATGAAGTTTATGTGAAATCTTACATATCTCTAATCTTGGAATAATAAGAAAGCATACAACACATGGTTTGACAGCGATATAATAAATCATATGACAACAATAACAGATTTGATTATGAAAATAGTGATAGGATGATGATCTAACATGATAGTGACAACAATGGAAAAGTTGTTTTCAGCAGCAGTTGGATTGAGTAGGTGGTTGATTGATGATAGCAAAAATGAAGGAAATATGAGTCTTGCACTTTGAGGTTTGGATACTTCACATCTTCTTAGTTGGAGCTAAGAAAACCAAGCTGGGACTTGGCATAGGAGTTCGTTCTCTCCTTAACAGTTGGTGCTAATTGTAATCTCGAAGATTGTAGTCTTTCATGAACAATACATAAAAAAGTTTACCATACAAATCTTGTGTCCTCTTGTGTTGTGTTACTTGTTATGATTCAATTATCTAGTTGATAAACATGCTTATGATTCATTTTTATTATTTAATGGATGTTTATGCAACGATGATGTGATTGGTAGCATAATGCATTTATGAAATCTTCTTGATTAAATTAAAATCAGTTGAAAGTGTTTTAATTTCCATCACACTAATTCACCCCCATCTTAGTGTGACCATTGTGTCCAAGAGATTTTTCTATACAATTTGTTTCCATTTTAGGCATCAAGGTCAAGCTACTTCAAAATCAAGAAATTAGGCAGGGAAAGGTCCAATGGGCCTATTACATTCATGAGGAAACAAATTGGGAGCTATAGGATTCCATGATGGAATCCTAACCTCATATATTTTGAAATTTTGTGGCATGTATGTAATATTCATCAAGGACTAGATGCATTTTTTAAGGAGGAGGGGGATGCGATACCTCGGTTATTAATCACATGCCCAGACTTTATGATATTTTATGTGAATTTGGAATAATGTTCCTTTCCAAGTTAGTGTGATTAAGGACTTATGATCTTTGTTTGATAATGATATTATAGACTTTGGTGTTAATATTAATATTAATTATTGTTATTGTTGTTATCAGCAATGTGTGTTGATATTAATTAACTAACTAGATCAACACAAGAATATAAAAGAGTATGAGAGACCAAGGATTCCACAATGTGAGGGGGAATGGGGACATCCCTAACATCTTAGAACTTGTTGTTGGTTTGATTTTCTCCATCCTAGTTCATATTTGCACCTTAGTGGAAATAATAATGTCGGTCACCCAAACCTTGTACAACCGACCATATTCTTGGTCGTTATGGACTATGGAGTTACTAGTGCATCTTATGCACACCTTAGTGGGCCCTTTTTTCCTAGTTCTTCCTCCTTGAGCAAAATATTACCTTTTGGAACCCAGTTGCACTAAGGAGTACTCTCCCTATATTCTAGGAGCAGTAAGCTAAAATTTAGCTTCCACCTCCTTGATTTGTGCCTCCACCTCCATAGGTGTGTCCCACTCCTCCATTCATCCCTATTTTTGTGCTTCTAGGATATTTATGACCCTATTGGATCCCTTATCTCTTATATTCCACATTCCTTCATGTTTTGTAACCCCCTAGTATGCATTAGTGTTCCTCCTTGTGCTCTTCATGGCTCCACTCCTTGGTTTGGTGTTGATTCAGGAAAGGGAATCTCCTAATTAATTCAACACTCCACTAATTCGAGCTAAGTCTCCATGATGGATATTAAACCTTACCTCTCTCTAATTCAAGTTAATCCCCTTGGGTTAGAGTTAGCATCCTTGTGTTATAAATCACATGCCCTCTCCTTATTGAAGCTAATATTGAGCTTTAGACCATGAAACTTGTGTTATCTAACCATGTTGGGAATGTTGGTAGTATTTTGAGTGTATTGAGACTTAAATTTAGTCTAGTTTTTTCCCCTTTAATTTAGTTACATCACTCTACTAATCCAAGTTCTTGTGCAGAAATCTAGGAAATGGGAATGGTGAGCTAGGTCATACCCCATACATAGTGGAGATGGATAGGAAAGTAGTAGTGAGAGGCACTATGGTTCTCGGAAGAGGTTGTTCTGATAGTTGTGAGACCAAGAGATCCTATACCCATGGATATGTGGTCTCATATCATGGGTGACCTATTCAAGTGAGGAAGGCTTGATTGTGTCTATGTTTGGGAGGAAATTTGTCCTAATCCAGTGAGTTGCCCATATTTTGATATAAGTATTCCTCTTATGTTTTTTTTCATTACATTATTTTATTTGGTATATGTGCAATGGTTACTAAATTGATTATGTTAATGTTCATGTATTGAATGTCAGGACCTGTATGCAGGAAGTATGCATTTCATAAAATATAGATCTGAGTTTCTATGCTCCTTACTTTGTTTCTATTCTTCTTCCTCTTAATTAGAAATTGTAATTTTGGCTCTCTAGTATTGAGAGGGGCACAACCATATGATTTGGTTTTCCCATATGTACTCATTTTTGTGTTGTGAGACATGTTCTATTTTGTTCGGAACAATGTTTCCGATAAAAAAAACACCTTTTGTTTAGTTGAAAAATCTTTTCGGATGACCAAGATATATCAGTTTTGGTCTAATAGTTTCTCGGTTCCAAGATGAGCATGCTTGTCAGTTGATTGTAAATGTTTTATTTATAGGTATGTTCTTAGTTGCAGATCTGAGGATGAGTGACGTATTTTGGATGTAAATTTTATCAATGGCTATACGATGGGAGCCATATGATCTAATTTTTATTAGTGAGAGAAGATTGTTGGGGATAGGGTGGGATCCATATGATCTAATTTTATTATGTTTTTTTTCATCGATAATAGTTTCTTTGTTTTCTTTGGTTTTTGTGTAGTTGTATATTGAATCCTATGGATGTTCCATGATATGTGTTTTTCCTTACTTTTTAGTCTCACTAAAAACGCAGACATAACAACACCGAAAAATACATTAATTTGCAAATAATCGATGAAATCAATACTTGATTATTTATAAATTATGTTATCAAACAAACCAAAAGTACAGGAATTAATTATTCACATTTAATATGATGTTTATCATGTCTTATTCATGTCCTTGTTGTGATTACAACCCTTAGCTCACACTTTGGAAATTATTAATTAAGTGTTGTAATTAAATAATTGATTAAGTGTTGCAACTTTAGTTATAGTTCAATCTCCATATTTAAAAGTTTTGATTATTTGGGTAAATGGTTAGTTATCATAACCGTAATCTATCTGTATTTTTTGTGCTTGAACTTAATTTAGCATTAATTTTAGTGCCTTTGGCCTTATCTTAAGGGTTGAGGACAGTACAATGCATCAGAAAACAAATGCACTAAATGTCAAATAAGTAGATATTGAATTGATCAAGTAACAAAAAAGGTGCCTCACACAGTTCTTCGTTATATTTACATAATTCCACATTTTCAACAATTGTTTAAGTGCAAAAGTATAGAACGGTTTATGGATTTCCATGCAAAGAATAGAATTGAAAATAGTGTTCTTCTAATGCCTACAGATGGCTTTGAATTCAAGAACATTGAAGAAAAATGACCAATTTTTAAAAAAGAACCTCATAATGTTAGACTTTCATTGGAAGTTGACACTATCAATCCATTTAGAGATATTAATTATACTTATTCAGTGTGGCCTATTTTTGTTATAAACAATAGCCTTCCAATTAGCAATGATTGTTCCAGGTATTTAATTAGTTTTGAATATTTTTTTGAAATAAATATAATATTTCTTTGTTTCATTGCATGAAAATATCTTTTATATATATGTATAAGTAAATATAATTGTATGTTGAATAAATTAGGTAAGTACCAAGTGAAATATATGAATGTATATATTGACCCTCTTATTGATGAGATACTGAATTTTTGGGTTGGAATCGCTATGTTTGACATCTATAGACCAACAGTGACAACAATTTCAATTCCATGGAATACTTGTGTGGACAATAAATTATTCCCTGGGTTAATACATTTTTGTGGTATGTAATTAATTTTTGTTGCACTGTAATATTATATAATTTATTGAGAATATCATGCATTTTTAAAAGTATTAAATGTTTTTTGACATTAAACATATATCTTGCAGGTCTTCAAACAAAGGGTAAACTTGCATGTCCATTTTGTGGTCCTAGAATAAAATCCCATCGATAAAGAAGTTTGGGTAAGGAGGTGTTTGATGAGTATAGGCACTTCCTCCCTAAGAATCATAGGTAATGAAATCCCAAGAAAATAAAATTCAATGGTAAATAAGAGAATGGAAAAAAAACTCGAAGAATGACTCCTCACCTATGGAAGATGGAATATAATAGAAATCGTCAAGGTATGCAAATTGTCTAGGTATCATATGAATCTTATTATTTCTTTTAGTGAATTTTGTTTACCGCGTCTATCATTATTTATTGTTAATGTGATTTTGTTTCTGTATAATGAATGTCGTTAAGGAATCAATTGGATTCCACAAGGAAGCAAAAGTTACTCCATACAATTCAATAGGTTACCCTACTACGAGCACTTGCAAATAATCCATTTATTTGATACAGTGCATATCAAGTTGAATGTAACAGAAACGTTATGGAAAATATTAAATGGAAGGACTCACAAACAAATCATTGAAAAAAATGTATGGACATTAAGGAATCCAATCACATAATGCAAGCATGATTAATTCTAATGGTGGTGGAGACCAAAATATTAATCTTCCATGGTTATTGACTAAGCAACAAAACAATGTTGTAAAAGAGGTCATTTAGAAAATTAGGTTTCCGATGGGGTTTCTGTTGAACATACTGAATATCTTCGTAAAGAAAGGTGAATTTGGTAGGGTTAAACTCATGACCAACATACATTCATTAATGTAACTATTTAGGTATATGGTGATATTGGTATACATCGTTTTAGTAATATTTTTCTCTTATTTGGAAATAAATAATGATTTTCTTTTTGTTCCAATATGTTCTACCTATATCTCTCCTAGACAGCTTTAACAACAAAATAAAACAAGTTGTATATGATCTTGGAAAATATATGAGGTAAGTAATGATTTATATGCAAAATGTTTGTTCACTTTTTTGTAGAACTTATTAACATATTATGCTTTACTTGCAATTTTATATATTCTTTGATCTTGTTGAAACCTATTACTTTCTTGCATCATTTGTAGGTGGATTTTGTCTAAAGAAATCCATAAGAAATATATTAGGTATTGGAAGAGGAAAATTCCTTGTCTAATGTGTGAAATACAGAAGTGTCTACCTCCAGTATTTTTCAATGCACAAGAACACTACCTCATACATCAAGTTGAGGAGATTGAATTGTGTGGACCCATACACACAAGGTCAATGTGGATAGTTGAGATTAAGTTGAAGTCATTGAAGGATTTTGTTAGATGAAGAGAACATACTAAGAGTTATATGGTGGAGGGATATATGGTATATCAACGCATGGTATATATTACTCAGTATCTACTTGAATCAACAGAAAATATGAATGTGCCTCGCATTTGGCATGTCAACTCCATCAACAAATTTGAAAGGGAGGTCATGTTGGGGAAAGGTAGAACAAGAAAGGTGAAAAGTAAATAGATGTTGTAAATTTAATTTATTGTGCATTTAATTAATGATATATATTTCATTATTAATCTTTCATATAGTCAACTGAGAAAGGGATGCAATATATTTATACATTCCAAACAATCTTGATCAGATGGACAAATGGATAGAATGAGGTATAGAATTATATGGTAGTTTATCATGGGAAGGGGTGAGTAAGTTGATTAAAAGAGTGCATTAGCATCAACAACAACATTGTCATCAACAACAATATCCTAGTCATACATAAAGGGAAATTGATTTAGCATATGGTTTAAAAGATAAAAAGGCAAGTAATTCACCCACATTTATTTAGTTATTTCTCAGTTTATCAATGTATTTTTTTTTACTTATTTATTCAGACATACATTTACTAAGTCCATACTATTAGATGTTTATTAATTAACAATTCATATTATACTTGTCAGTCATTTTCTAGTTGAAACACCACAAGGCTATATGGTGCAATGGTTGTAATTTTGCATCAAAAAGTTGGACGATAAGAGGAAAACCTTTGATTGCAGGATAACTACAATTTTTCAGGTCATTAATGTTTCCTCTACAAGTGATAGGAATCCATAAGTATCTGAAAAATAGGTACTATGGATATTTGGCAGTATGGGAGGGTTTCAAGACTCATCGCCATCATCATGGTTGTCATGAATTTCCATTGTCATCATCATTATGTACATCGTAACACAATTTTTCCATCCATGCCAACAAAGATCAAACCCGAGTACATGATTAATTCTATTAAGTTAAGGCATTCCAAAATTATTTTATAGTGTCCATAAGTAGTTGGTTTAATGATAACTTGCACATGGATTATATATAGAAGATCATCATCCTCATCATCATCGTCATCATCATCATCTCCATCACCATCATAACCATCATCATCATCATCATCATCACTCCATACCATGATCCTTTTATCTTTAAACCCAACCTATAAAACCTCGTCGTTGTCATCGTCGATGTCGCCGCTGTCGTCGTCGTCTTGCTCCTTTTATCTTTAAACCCAACCTATAAAACCCCTAACCCTATATACCATCCAATTGCATAAATGATGTAAATTGTATTATGTATCCCTTATATCTCCCAACAAACAACCCATATAACCTCAACCCCATGTAAGCACTTTTGTACTTCTGTGGCTATAAAAGTTCATAGCTATTGTAAACCTTAGCCTTTAATACCCAAAACATAATGTTGAAACTATATAACCTTGTTAGCACCAACTTAATGTTAGGAAATTAAAGTTAAATAATTTTGAATAGGTGATAAAGGGGTCAAAATTAGATATATAAAAGGAATTTTCTCATTTTTCCCCGCCCTTTCATTCTCATTTACTTCACTTGGAATGTAACTAACTAGGCTGTGAGAAACCAGTTCATGAGATTGGAGCTTGGGGTGTTCATTTGGTTCGCTTGGTTTATGCATAACCAGTTTGCAATCTTTGAGATGTTCATTTACTTCACTTGAACCACGAGTAACCATTCTGTGAGAAACTAGTCTGTAAACAACGTCAAGCAGACTAGCCTCACAATGTATTCTAGTTCAGTAAGTTGCTCAACTTCCTAGTCTCTACCTTGGTCCATTGTTTCGGCATTTAATTTTGATTTTGAAAATTTCTTAGGGTTAATATAATGAGTGTGATAACCATTATTCTCAACTCACAAATGGTGAAGCCCAAATAAATTTATGTCAACATCCATGGGTTGATTTGTCATTTTGATAAAAAAAATTCGCCAAAGTTAGGAGATCTTCATTCTTGTATTTTGAACTCATGGAAGACATTGTGACAAGGGATTGTTGATATTCACTATTGCTCTAAAGGGTTTTCAATGGAAATTTTTAGAGACTAGAGATCTGAGAGATGATTTGTCTTTTTGATCATTTTTTTTCTAATTCTCCATCCTCCCTAGATTGCACCCTATGGATTCCCCTGAAGGAAATAGCAGTAGAGAAAGCAAGATCGATTGAACTCATAATGCATTCTACAAGGGATTGTTAATATTCAATGTTGCGCTAAAGGGTTTTCAATGGAAAGTTTTAGAGACTGAGATAAAGAGAACGTGTTGTGCAACGACCCCTAGTTTGTTACAAAAATTAATATTAGATTAAAAAATATATTAGCATGTAATATGTAATATATTAAGGGATGTAAAACTTCAAGTAAAATGCTCAAGCCTTATTTAAGGTGAGAAAATCTTGTAAATTTATATCTAGTATCAGAGAGAGGTGTGCTCTAGTTCTTGGATTGCTCCAGCACTCCAGGATCTTCCAATCGTGTCCATACATTTCTTCTACTCCCACTTTACCAACATATTAATCTGTCATAGTAATCTAGGGACTAAAACACAGTCTCATAAGAGATTTCAGACAATTAAGCATGAAAATGGCATAATGCTGTTGCAATTGGAGTAGCGGCTCTGTATAATCAAATGAAGAATGAATAATACAATACAATGATCATGCAAGGTGCATGAATGCCAAGACAATTCGAATTACTAAGGAGTTCATTCAAATTAAATGAATGGGTGTAGCTTAACTGACTGTAAACCACAGTAAACACACTTAGTTAACCAAGTGATCAAGTGCCGATTGACTCAACTGAGTCCTAACTAAAGTTGGATTGCAATGGATGACTGAGTCTAACTGAAAGTATCTCAGACACATGTCACTGCATGCCAATCAACAAGTGGCAGCGCATCATTAACTCCAATGAACCCCGATGAGGTTAAATGAATTCAAACTGGCCATCATAGGTGGTTGGAGGCGCCCCTGTTGACTCCAGTTCATAAATATTAATAAAAATAATCAATATAATGAGTGGAGGCACCTTCACCACTTATATTAACTAGTTGTAACCATCATTTATCAATTAGGTGCATTTATGACACTCATATCACTCCTAGAGTGCTCCTTGTTTGAAGGAGAAAGCCCAATTAGCATCCCCGAATGAAGGAGAAGGCTTAGTTGGCCTCCTTGACTGAAGGTAGGCGTGGGTATGCTCATGCTGATGTCAAAGTGTTCTCATATGATGTCAATTAAGTCAATAAAACTTAGGATAGTGGTTTAACAAGGCCAAATTGACCAAATTAACGGTGCATGGTGGGTAAATATCTCCAACACCCCCCCTTAAGCTATACTCAGGAGAAGTAGAAACATAAAGTGCATGAAATGATAAGGCCCTAGAAACAAAGGCCATAGGTCACCCTGTACAATAATGTAACTCAAATAATGCTCAAAAATAAATCTAAGTGAGGAAAAGAGGGAAAACCCAGTGGGAAACCCCCCCCCCTCAAGCTGAACACTGAAAGCAGTCTGATCACCCTGATGAACTCACCCCCAACAGTGAATGGAGTTAAGTGAACTTATTTTCTGAAAATCTCTTGGTGAAGATGTCTGCAATCTGCTCATCAGTAGGCCAGTATTGCAAAATGATGGTCCTGTCATGCACTAACTCCCTGATATAGCGCATGTGTATATCTACATGCTTGGTCCTATGCCTGGTAACTGGATCTGTGGATATCCTAATAGCACTTTTATTGTCACAAAAGAGGACAATGGACAAAGTACTACCAAGATCAAACTCTGAAAGAATGCCTTGTAACCAAGCAACTTGGATCGAAGCATTCATCGCTCCTCGATACTCAGCCTCTGCTGAAGATAATGCTATGGCGACCTGCATTTTGCTGGACCAGAAAATGGGGCCACCAACAAACATGAATACATATCTTTAAGTAGAATTTTGATCAATAGAATCACCCACCCAATCGGAATCTGTGTAACCAACCAGCTCTAGCTCGGAGTCTGCAGCATAGTGAATGTCGTAGGTCTTAGTTCCTTGAATATACTAGAGGATCCTCTTGGATTCCTTCCAATGAATATCATGGGGTTGCTGCATGTATCTTGACACAGCATTCATGTCATAACATATATCAGGCTGAGAATGAGTCAAGTATAACAAGCTACTAATCGGTTGTTGATAAATAATGCAGTCCATGGGAGGTGTGCTTTTTCCTTCTTCAAGGCTGATCCCTGAAAGGAAAGGGAATGGAGCAGCCCTAAATTCATCCATGTTAAACTTGAATAACAGGTCTGATATGTATTTGGACTGAGTGACCATTATCCCATCAAAAAATTTCTCAATTTCGAGCCCCAAAAATTTCTTTAAGAGCCCCAAATCGCTCATTTCAAATGCATTGTGTAGAGCAGTTTTGATGACTGAAATAGATGCAACTATGCTACCTGTGATCAGTAATTCATGAACATATAAAACAATAATAATCAAATGACCATAATACTGATGTATATACACATTTGGAACTAATCTACATATTTGGAATTTTTACGAGAGAAGGAAGGCATCCATCTTGGAATACCACTCCCTTGGGGCCTATTTTAACCTGTATAGTGAATTCTTTGGTTTGCAAAAAAAAGATGGATCAGAAATGTAGCCATCAAGCTAATTCATGTATATCTCCTCATGAATATCTCCATGCAGAAAGGTAGACTTAACATCCATACGATGCATTTCCTAGTGCTTAGATGCAAAAATTGCCAAAACTAGGCAGATGGAGTCCATTTTTGCAACCGGTGCAAAAATCTCATGGTAGTCCACACCTTGGACGTGGGAGAAACCTTTTGCTACCAAAATTGCCTTATATTTGCAGGTTCTTCCATCAGCAGCAACCTTAGTGTCACATGCCCCAATTTGCAGAAACAATTTTATAATATTTGAGGAACATTGTGTTAAATTTTATGCTAAGTTGTAAGTGATGACCCAGTGGGGTCAAGAATATTTAATGTAAATTCAGAATATTTTATTTATAAATAAATAAATGAGGAGACAACATCTTAGGAGAGCTGTTAAAAGAGTGTTTAGTGGTCAATTGGTGGAGGAGACTGGGTGGAGAGCAAACTGACATGTGGCAGCATCCTCAAACCACTTCCAACTGTTGCAGGTGGCAACTTCCCTATATTTGTGGTCATGATTCCCCAAGAAAGTGGAATTAGAGCAGGTGGTTCATTTAATGAAAACTGACCCAGAAGACCTAGGAATCTCTATAAAATTTCCCATTGAAGAGAGCGGAGGCTACTCATTCTAGAGAAGTGATCATTCAGGGTGAATGAATTTAATCAAGAGAAATTCAATGGAGGGGGGTCTGGAATGTGTTTGAGGGGATAACTGCTGAGATTGATCTAGTTGCAGCTTTTAAGATGAAGATCATACTGTTGAGAGCAGATTTTTATTACTGAGGTACCTGAACCAGTCAGGTGACAAAGGTTTTATAGTTGCATTTCCCACCCAGTTCTTAGCCAAGAAGACCAAGAACAAGCTCGGGGGTCCTGAGGAAGTGTTGTTTGAGCGCTCTTCAGGAGTTTGGTAGGGAGGAACGGCCTCCTTAAGCTGTTGTGGTCTTGTCCCCAACATGTTCTATTTTTTTTTTTACTGTCTTCAGTTAAATAATTCTTAGTTTATCTATTACAGGCATGTTAGTGTTTAGGGTTTATGAATGAAAAAGTAATAGTGTAATGTTAAGTTCAGTAAACTTATAGATTATTGTAGAAATGGAACTGATTATGTAAATAGTGAAATAGATAGAAATTAAATTTCCGAGATGTGTTTTTCCACACCTGAACTCAGGTTGTGCTCTAGCACAGTTGGATTGTTTAAGTAAAAGAAATGATTCTTTATTTGAATGTGAATAGTAGATAGGTTTTACTTCAAAGTTTATGAATTTCACTAAATAGTAGTGATAGGTTTTGTATGCACTTATTTACTTCTGCCAATTAAATGGAAACACAAGTATAAAGAGAATAGTAAATATTACTATTATTTCAATATTAGTATACTGATAGGAAATAAAAATATTACAGTAAAGTAAACAACTAATATTTGAGAAAACATGTAAAAAGATAATAGTAAAACAGTTTATAAATATTAACTTAATATACCAAAGTAAGGATTCTTTTATAACCCTTCTATATTTACAAAAATTACTGAAGGTCGATATTACTCTAGTTTCAAGTATGACGTACTAAAAATATAAGTATTATATTTTTCTTAACTAAAAACTAGAAGCAAAACTGTTTAGAATCTTTTCATTTCTTATAGATTTAGCACCATACTTATAACTCTAAGTCTTATAAATATTTCATTATTCTATTTTCTCAAAAACAGAGTCAAGAATATTATAAGCTGAAACAAGAATTTCTTAAACTGTAGGGTTTACAGTATTTCTTTTAACCTTTCAAAGCCGAGTTCGAGAAATTATCAATATCTTCTAAATAGAGCTTAAAATAATTATAAATACAGATAATTAATAAATAAGATATAAATGTACATCCTGAGCAAAATAAACCATTAATTATAAACCTTTTTGCAATATAAAAACCTGAACCAAAAGTAGGCTTATAGCCTGTAAAAATCAAAGGGTCAAAACCCAACCTGCTAATAAAACCAAATACATAAAAGTCTTTGTATTAAACTATAACCAGTTACATTACTAACTGTAAAAGTAAAAACCCCACAAACTTACAACTAGACTGTTTCATAGTCTTCTGTCTTAAAAACAAATATACATAAGTATTTTATTTTAACAAGTAAAACTACATTACTGACAGGTTAGGTAAAACCCAATTCACATATTCATTTTCTTAAAGTTCAAATAGAAAAACTGAAGCAGATGAGACCAGAGATCACATAAACATCTCTGAGCATGGAGGAGGTTTTTATAAAGTTCACAATAGTATTACATCATTAAGCCGTAAGGCTGAAAACTGTTTCACCGAAACCACACATACATCACAGCTTCAAAAGCTTGTGCAACCCAATGATTTATTGACAGGGTTTTAAAATAAAAACATGGATATTAAACAACAAATTAAATATCATAACCAGCAGAGAGTTCGCAGCTAGGTTTCCAACCACAGGAACCTTCAACCAACAACCCATTTCGCAAGCAGGGAGAACCCACAACGAGACCGGGGCTTACCTGTTTGAAATCTTATGAAGTTAACCGACACATGAGTTCTTTTCCATTCAAGTCTAGAGCTATCAGCATGAGCCTGCAAGTTAAAAACCAAACAATATTCAAAACTCAGAGTAATGATTTATTAAAACCCTAAAACTTAGTAATTAAATTGACAAAAGGAATGTGAGCAGAGTTAAGTGGTTTACCTATGAGTAAAAGTAATTGGAGCCGAGAAGGAACAGTCACCAGCTCGAGTGAACTAAACTAAGAAGAAAGCAAACCCTCATTCCAACCCTGTGACAGAGGCATCAAGGATATAGAATGATTTATTCAAGGGAGCTGCATTAGCAAGTTGAAACTCTCGACGTTTCGATCCCTACTCTGGGATCATCATCAGGAGACAAACGAAGATTGTGATCGAAACGTCGAGAGTTTCAACTTGCTAACGCAACTCCCTTGAATAAATCAATCTTCTACTGCATAATGAATACATTTAGAAAGGATATAGAACTCAAGCTCTATGATGCCAAGGTAAAGAATGAACAGATACAAGGGTAAAATCCTTTTACAGGCTTCGAGCCAAGCGAGGAAGTTAAAACCACACACACTGTGTTATCTCAACTCACAAAAGAAACTGAAAACACAAACCATGAACCCTTAAAACACTTGCACAGTAATGTAGCATAGTATTGCAGACTACAAAGCCAACAAACAAGGAAGGAGCAGGCCTCTCATCACCGCAAGAAGTCTCACAGCGCAGCCTATAGGCAAACAAACCCTCGGAGCCAAATGCAAAGGAATAGGGTTTTGTCGTTATAATTCAACCAATGCACGGTGGATACTTGTCCATGTGCCCTTCTATAAATTTAAACCAAGTGTGGGTCATTTTCAATAGTCAACACTACACATCGAATATGAAATATATCATTTCCATTTATTACAAACCATGCTATCGACTATAGTATAAAGGTGCATAACATTTGCCAATAATACAATCACATTATCAACCATAATATAACGTTACATATGATTGCTCATCATGTCTACTTTTCCATCGATCATTTGGATAAATTCATATGATTGCTTACTATGTCAATCATGTTTTTGTTTAGACCATGCTTTGGAACTAGGATACTATAGGAACAAACTTATAATGTATTCTACCTTTATTTTCGACCTTATGATAGTAGTTGTTAGGTATTGAAACTACCTTATGTTACAAGTATTATTTTGTTATAGCCTAATATTGTAAACTATAACTCAGTATAGTATAGTAACATTACAATAACAATTGCATCGTGGTTATAAACTAAATGCTATGTACATAGCTTGTCCACTAGTTGTGTAAGAAGATAATCGCATTTATAAACAAATCAAACATGTAGGTATTATTTCACGACTAGTAAGGGAGAATTATAATAGAGATAAGTTGTTATTACAATATATTTCTAAACTAGAGAGCTATAAACTTCTCCACTTAAAGACTTGATGCTGATAAATGAAATTTATGCATTGCAAGCTTTACCTTTGGAAAACATAGGAGTATGTTCATACATAAAGAGCAGTGCAATTGAATTTTTTAAACATGATAATAGCAGTAAAATCACAAAACCGTATAATTAATTATATGCCAAGATCATGAGCTCTATGCTTACTATAAGATTCTATAATTGACTAGGTACTATAATCTTTACGACAGAAAGAAATCTTGGAAGAACTCATTCTTAAAAATAGCATTAATTATGTTAAGGATATAAGTCATTATGGCTCAAATTGAAATACTGTCATAGATAAAAAACAACGAAGGAATTTACTTTACCTCATCGGAGTCTTGCATCATATTAATCAATTTATATACTAGAAACTTATCATGCTAAAGAAATACTTCTCAAATGCAATCAAATGCCGCAATCAAATGCAAGTCCTCTTTCTATGACTTATAAAAATTAAAATTGTTTTAGTATTTCTGTATTTGAAACTAATCCTTAAAAATTTGTTAAACTGTTTCATTTTCCGCTAACCGCTAGCAGTTACTAAACTGCGATCTAAGACATTTTATGTCACTTTAAAAAAATTTAAATTTTCATGAAATTTTTGGGTTATGACACTTAGTCTGAAAAACCCACTTCATTGAACCAATTTCCTCCCCAGAGGAAGAGAAACTAGCTCCCAAGTAGTGTTTTTTCTTAAGAGAATTCATCTCTTCATCCATGGCAACTTGCCATCTCGGATCCTTCTGAGCATGATAGTAAGACTTAGGGTCTAAACTTATCATCAAATAAAAATATTTGGATAGAAAATAATCAGTACAAGAGAGCGCAATACCTGCTCTTTGGAAAACAGACCGGGTTGTCCTTGGATCATCCAGATTTCCAATGTTATCACCTACGGAGGAGAGTGTTTGTCGGGCCCAATTTGGGAGATGATTTTGTACTTCAAGTTTTGATTCAGCATCTGATGTTTGCTATACACTGATATCAGAAATCAGAGGATCCAAATCAGCGTCATCACCACCAATTACATCATTCAAATATTCAGTAGAATAGGAAGGAAATTCAGCAGTTTTCTCCTTCACTAGTTCTACCTCCTGAAGAGGCTCATCGAACATGACACTCCTTTCAATGATGATCTGTTTTTTTTTGATATACATCATATTTAAACCTTTAGATTCATTAGGATATCCAATAAACATACATTCTATGCTTTGTGGTTGCAAATCTCTCCTTTTATCAAGTGGAATTTGGGCCCATGCAGTGGACCCAAACACCCTCAGATTCAACACAGCTGGCTTGTGTCTGAAATATGCTTTGAAAGGGGTCTTCCCTTTCATATATGAGTGTGTCACTCTATTCTAAATATATGCTACAGCATGCATGGCTTCATCCCACAAATTTGCAGCCAACTTCTTTGATTCCAACATACAGGTGGTCATCTCCTTGAGAGACCGATTCTTCCTCTCTGCTACACCGTTCTGATGGGGACTTTAGGGGACTGAATGTTGGATATAAATACCACTTTGGGAACATATATGTAGTAAATCATTACTAACATACTCCCTGCCATTATCAGATCTTAAAATATTGATCTTTTTTCCAGATGCATTCTCAATCAAGGCCTTCAATACAATGAATTTTTCCAAGACTTCCAACTTCCTTTTGATAAAAAAGACCCATGTGTATCTGGAAAAATCATCAATGAAATTCATAATGTACCTTGACCCATTCATGTATGTGATAGGAATGGGACCTCTGATATCAGAATGTATCAGTCCCAAGATGCATGATGCTCAGCTTTCCTTCCCCCGATCGAACTTATGCTTAGGGTGCTTTCCAACAACACAACCCTTGCAAATTCCAGTGGTAGCTTTGATGACCAGGAGGAATTCAACCATAGAATTCTTCTGTAATTACTGCAAGTATTTGAATTTTACATGGCCGAACCTCTCATGCCACAATCAACTAACTTCATTTCCATGAGTCAACAATGCGGTGGGCTTTGCATCCGCCACAAAATGGAAGAACTCGTAGGATGTTGCATGATGGTTTGCAAGGCCTTTTGCTACAAGTTTTTTGGATGCAAGTTGTGTGGTCTCTCATCATCTAGGATAAAGGAGACTCTCTTGGGAATTCTCGTATGTGTCATTTGATAAACACTTAGGAGGTTTGATGCAAGAGATGGTACATACAGAACATTGGAAAAATAATCATGCTCAAGATCTACAGTACCTTGTTCTTCGGATATGATTGTGGAGTCATCTCCCATGTGGATGGGAATGGATTTTCCAATCTCCAAAGATGAGAAAGAGTCTCTTTCATCCATCATGTGATTCGAAGCTCCAGAATCTATCAAGAGTACTTTGGACTTCGAAGTGCTTTCCATGAGTGCATGACCTCTTTCATGATGTGGTTCCCGATCTTGCTGATCTCTCCTCTGAAATATTTTTGGAATTTTGATGTGATTTTTCTCAAGAAGATAAGTAGTTTCATCAAGTTTCTTTTTCATGCAGGCATGTTCAGGGTGGAAGCGCTTCCCACAGTATGAACACTTGACTTTTTCCTTTCCATGTTGCCCTTTTCTTTTGTTCTTCTTCGAGCCGGAAGGCTCTTCATGCTGCTGGTTTTCAACTTTAGGATTAGGAGCTTCAAATTTTGTTTTTGGGTTCTTCTACTGCTTTCCTTTACCCTTCATATATTTGGGCCCTAAAACATAGAGGGCTTAATCATGAGAGGATCTGATGATCCCCATTTGGACAAGCTTATCATGTTCACTTGTTAGGGACTCAATGAATGCATTGAATGAAGGCATATTCCATCCAGGGGTTGTGTGCTTCCCCGCACAGAATGTAGAGATAAACATCAAATAATCAGCTCCAAGTTTGGATAGAATGGCGAGGATGAGCTAATCATCCTCTTTCTCCACCTTACATTGCTTCAACAGTAAGACAATATGTTTGAACTTTGTGAAAAAATCATTTAGGGTCTTGAAATTGGAAGTTTGGAGAGACATCAACTCATTTTCAAGCTGGTAAACTCTCAAATCATCGTGTTTTCCATACAGGGTGTCCAATTTGTCCCAAATTTCCTTTGGAGTCTTCAGTCCTGAGAGATGGAAAAGAAGTTCCCGGGAAATAGAGAGGCACAAGGATCTGAATGATTCATCTTTCTTGTTCAAGAATATAGCTTTTTCTATCACATGAGTAGGCTCTTCTTTAGTGTCCATAGTGACCTGATAGAGTCCTATGGCGCGTAGCTATATCTCCATGTCTCCTTTCCATGAGTGGAAATTGAACGGAGTCAAGAGTCTAACGGAAGAAGCCATCTCAAACTGATGTAATGAATGCTTTTCACCTATTAAAACCTACAAATCCGAAACAAAAGGGGAACTGTAAGGTCGTACAGCCTACACATTTTAGGATTTCATCACGCCTAGCATAATTGATGAAGCAATCTTGATCAACAATTCCTGTACTTGGGGTATTAAGTGGTAAGCCTTGGCCTTTAGTGTAGTGCTGGAATTTTGAGCTTTTGCTCAATTTTTCATGCAAGATCTGTCAAAAACCATGTTTTTGAGAGATATGAGCCTCATCCCACCATTAGATCTCATACCATATTAATCTATCATAGTAATCTAGGGACTAAAACACAGTCTCATAAGAGATTTCAGACAATTAAGCATGAAAATGGCATAATGGTGCTGCAATTGGGGTAGCAGCTCTGTATAATCAAATGAAGAATGAATAATACAATACAATGATCATGCAAGGTGCATGAATTCCAAGACAATTCAAATTCCCAAGGAGGTCATTCAAATTGAATGAATGGGTGTAGCTTAACTGATTGTAAGCCACAGTAAACACACTTAGTTAACCAACTGATCAAGTGTCGATTGACTCAACTAAATCCTAACTGATCTTAACTGGTTGTAACCATCAGTTAGTAATTAGGTGCATTTATGACACTCAGATCACTCCTAGAGTGCTCCTTGTTTGAAGGAGAAAGCCCAGTTAGCCTCCCTGAATGAAGGAGAAGGCTTAGTTGGCCTCCTTGACTAAAGGTAGGCGTGGGTGTGCTCATGTTGATTTCATAGTGTGCTCATCTGATGTCGATTAAGTCAATAAAACTTAGGATAGTGGTTTAACAATGCCAAATAAACCAAATTAAGTGTGCATGGTGGGTAAATGTCTCCAACACAACACTCCCACTCGCTACGCCCAGAGTCACTTGACCCCCACCTACACATATTTTCCTCCTCATTATGTTTTCCCCTCATGCACTCCATTCCACTCCTTACAATTGCTTCCATGCTTCATCTTTACAAACCTGCCACCATTCCTTCTCATCCCGACGCTCTCCTCTCTCACTTCCACAACTCCCATGCAGCCTCCCTTCACGACCCACTCCACTCCTCTTCGTAGCCTCCACTCAATGTTACTCATATACCACCTCCTTCACCTACCTCACCACTCCACCCTCCTCTCAGCTTACTCTCCTCCACATTACCTCCCAATATCCCCACCTCCATCGTTGCATTACATCCTCACCATTGCCATCTCCCTCCCACAATATTCTGCTATTCCAATCCACGCCCTTTATCCTAAAGCATTGCACTTAATTCCTCTCTCTCCATCCTTTATTTCCTCCATCCTCCCTCCTTACCAGTTCCCTCCCATCTTCACCCCTTTCATTACATAGCTCATTGCGCTCTCCATTCGACAGCCAACTCAATTCCCTCCTCAGATCGCTTCTACACCTGCATCTCTCAACTATCCATCTCCATTCTCCATTTCCACTCCATCTTTTCCCTTATCACTCCACGTAAGCCTTAGCCCAAATTTTAAAAGAAAAGTCAATATTATATATAATAAAAATTTTATTATAATACTTGTCTTTTCTTATCTTAACATATATATATATATATATATATGACATAATAATATTATATTTAAATAATTATTATTATAATCAATTTTTTTCACTATATAAGCCAAAATTGCATCCATATACTCATCCCCACATACCTGAAGCATGACGACAGAATTAAAAACCTAGTTCAAGAAATTGGAGAAGGACTTCCATGCCCTTAGGGAAACACTCACCAAGAACCAAGAAATATTAAGAGAAGAGATAAAGAATAACAATGTGACACTTAAACAAGAGATTGAAATGAAGGTAATCCCAAACATGGAGACAGGGATAACCAATAATTGGGGGCTATCATGAAGATGATAGAGAAGGATAAGTCTAAAAACCACCAAAAAAAAGAGTTCATACATGTTGAACGGCTCCCATGGCTTTACATCACCACTGCCTGACAGACAAAAAAACAACTCGTATCATCCTTTTATAATATACCCACCAAGAGCAAAAATTGAATTTCCAAAATACAATGGAAGTGACGACCAATGTGTCGCATGGTTAAATATGGCTGAGGAATACTTAAATATATACAACATTATGACTGACTAAGAAAAATTGAAGTATGTGGCAGTGCACTTGGAAGGACACACCTACAATTGGTGCTTGTGGTGGAAATGAGACAATTTTCCTATACTTAGAAATTATTCAAAAACAATTTTCTTAAAAGGTTTCAATGAATCACCGAGGACAAATTCTTTTTGAAGCTTATCAAGTTACAAAAGAAAGGAAGCATCAACGAATTCACATATCAGTGGAAATCCCTTTCCAAACAAGTGTTTGGATTATCTACCAAGCAATGACTTAAAACTTATTTAGGAGGCCTTAAACCATATATACAAAAAGAATTAAAAAATAATGGCATACGAAATGTCGAGGTAGAAAAACATAAGGGAAAAGCAGTCGAAGCCAAATTTTACAATTTCCAATCAAATAATGGGAAGACATATCCAAGGAATAACACCCTACTAATGATAGATGAAGATAAAAACAAATACATTCCACAACCCAGACGAGACAACAGAAAAAATATGGAAGCTCAATGAATGAAAGAAGGAAAATGCAAGCGATGTGGAGACAAGTGGGATTCAAGACACAAGTATCACTCGAAGGAAAATTTAAAAAAACATACACTTATGAGGCAGAGGAGAATAGCATATCAGAAGAAGATGAATCAGAAATTGAAGAGGAGGATACCCAAAATATTGTAACTGAAGTCAACCGCAACCCAAAATATCCCTGGAATCCATGAAATGTATTAACCAACCACAAACACTTAAGCTAAAAGGACATCTAAAAAATGAGAATGTTATAGTACTAATAGATATCGGAAGCACCCATAACTTCCTCAACATAAGGTTTGCAAGGAAACTCAAGTTATTTATGCATCTATTTCCAAACATGAAGGTGATGGTCACATATAGCAAGAAGTATGAAAAACTTGGAAAATGCCACAAGGTGAAACTTCAGATATAGGACTTAAAGTTGGAATTAGAACTCTACACCTTACCATTGAGTGGAGTAGATATTTTTATGGGATTCCAGTGGTTACAAACATTGGGCACCTATTTATCCCATCACCAAAAACACTTCATCAAGTTCAAATGGAAGGGATATAAGTATAAAGTATATGGTTTTCAACCACCCAAAACACAAGTAGGTTCATCTCAACACATGAAAAAATTCTTTCAAAAAGGAGAATCAGCTTATGTGATCCAATGTCATCAAATGGAAGGTCAAGATTTATAACAAGATGATTCCAAAGAAGAACAAATCCAAGAGTTACATCAGAAACACACAAAAATATTTCAAGACCTTCCCATGTAGTTAACGCTAGAAATAAGTATCGAACACATAATCTAGGTTAAACTAGGACCAAACTCTATCAAGGTTAAACCATGTAAGTACCCCCACCACCAAAAAATAGAAATCAAAAGATTAGTTCAAGACCTATTGAACTATGGTATTATCACAAAGAGCATAAGTTCATATGAAGCTCCAGTTGTGTTAGTATGAAAGAAGAATGGATCATTTAGATTATGCATTGATTATAGAGGGTTAAATAAAATAACAATAAAAAACAACTTTCCAATCCCTTCATCGATGACATGTTGGATGAACTTCATGATGCAAAATATTTTTCAAAACTTGATTTAAGATCAAGTTACCATCAAATTAGGGTCATATTAGAAGACATCACAAATACTATTTTTCAAACTCATGAGGGGCACTAAACATTCAAGGTAATGTCATTTGGGTTCACAAATTCCCCTGCCACATTCCAAGAAACCATGAACAAACTATTTCAGCCATACCATAAAACAATTGTATGGATTTTCTTTGACGACATCCTAATATACAACAAGACATGGAAGGAACACTTGAAGCATTAAGAACAAGTACTATCCTTCCTAGAGGAAAACTAGTTCTATACCAAAAGATCAAAATGCACTTTTGGAAAGCAAGAAATGGAGTATCTTGGTCATATTATCTCAAAGGAAGGAGTCAAGGTGGAACCAAAGAAGATCCAAGTGATAAATGAATGGCCACAACCAAGAAATGTCTCCAAGTTAAGAGAATTTTTAGGTTTAACATGTTACTATCGAAGATTCATAAACAAATATGCTCACTTATCTACTTCGCTAACGAGCCTCAAAAGGAAAATTTTTTCAATGGGATGATGAAGCAGGAAAATGTTTTGAGTAATTGAAGAGAATTATGTCAACAACTCATGTTTTGGAAACACCTTATTTTCCAAAACCATTTGTGATTGAATGTGATCCTTCAGGTTTTGAGATATTATTCGACCTAATGCAAGAAGGTCACCCAATCGCTTTTGAAAGCAAGAAGTTAAACAAAAGAGAATGCTTATAGTCTACCTATAACAAGGAAATGATTTCCATCATGCATGCATTAACAAAGTGGTGACAATACCTATTGGGTAGCAAGTTCATGATCCATACAGATCATAACATTTTGCAACACTTATTACAATAGAAAACAATAACAACTGAACAACAGAAGTGGATAGAAAAAGTTTCTACTTTCGATATGGAAGTCTTAGATAAAAAGGGGAAATACAATGTAGTAGCATATTCTCTATCAAGAAAATATGAAGAAGTACAAGCCTATTCCATATCAATGGTGGTTCCATAATTTTTGGACAAAGTTCGAATTGAATATGCCAAAAATCCATAGGTTTTCTCCATAATTAACAACATAAATGAGTACACAAATTTTGAATGGAAAAATGGAGTCTTATGGTACAAGGGACGAATTTACTTAAGAACCAACTCAAGTTTTAAAACCAGAGGGCTTAAAGAGTCACATGACTATCTAGTACAAGGACACATAGAGTTTTTCAAAACCTATTATAATGCAATAAAATCATTTTTTTGGAAAGGAATGAGCGCATACAATTAAAAGTATGTCGTAGAATGTGACAGATAATTAAAAATGAGAATATATCAATCTCATGACTACTCCATCCATTACATATCCCAAATTAGAAATGGGAAGAAATTTCAATGAATTTAATTGAAGGTTTACCAAATAGGTTAACCAAATATGAATATTTTATTGGAGTAATAAAAAACAACTATGACAAAGAAACAGCTGAATATTTTTGTATAAATGTCTACAAGTTGCACGGGTTTCCAAATATTATTGTTAGTGACATAGATGTCAAGTTTAAAGGAAGTTTTTGGAAGGAATTCTACAAACAAATAGGAATGTCACTTAACATGAGCTCTGCCTACCACCCACAAATAGATGGTCAAACGAAAATATCAATAAATGTTTAGAAACCTACCTACGTTGTTTTGTAACAGACAAGAAAAATAAGTGGTTTCAGTGGTTGCATATGGCTGAATGATGGTATAATTGTACTTATCATTCATCCGCCAAAATGACTCCATTCCAATATCTCTATGGATATGAACCCCCCAATTGGAAGGATCTTGTTACTAACCAAGCAATGGTTGCACTAGTAAATGACCATTTAGAAGAGAATCAAAGGGTTGTTCAAATACTTAAGGAGAATATTAATGTCGCTAGAAATTGAATGAGACAACAAGCATATCGACATCGTATAGAAAGAGAATTTGAAGTTGAATATTGGGTAATTGTAAGACGACAACCCTACAAGCAGTTATCACTTAAATAAGGAGGAAATAATAAACTAGCTCCAAGGTTTTACATCCCGTTTCATATCAACAAGAATATTATTCATGTGGCATATGAATCAGAATTACCAACTACAAGTCGAATCCACAATTTTTTTCATGTATCATGTCTAAAAGAAGTGATAAGACAACACCAAAAAGCACAAACAATTGTCCCCTTGTTATATGAAGAAAGACGAATTATTTTTTATCGGGAATCTATTAATTATACCTGAGGAAAAAGCATGAGAAATCAAGTAATTAAAGAGTATCTTATCAAATGGAAGAATCTTCCTGAAGAAGATGCTTCATGGGAATCAGAATGTTTCCACCAACTTCATCCCTCATTACCATTACTTTGAGGACAAAGAAAATTTGAAGGAAGGGGAAATGTTATGAAAATTAATATTAGATTAAAAACAAATAAATATCAGAATGTAATATATTAAGGGATGTAACCCTTCAAGTAAAATGCTCGAACCTTATTTAAGGCGAGCAAACCTTGGAAATTTATCATCATCATTCAATAATAATATATTTCCAGTTCATATTTGTTTGTAATATAGTTTGGGTTGCATTGGTTTTTTCATGTGCTCTTGCATCCTTGGTAAAATGTTTATCCTCTATACCAATTTCAATAAGCATCCAAAACCTCCATATTCATTTCGAGAGTAAGGATTCCTTATGGGAAATTAGAAACAGATTCAAACTATTTATTTTGATATTCTAATTAAAGGTTATTTCTTGATATGGATTAGGGACCAAGGATCCCAAATGAAATTATCTTGGATGTTGATCGGGTTGTTTTGGATTTTGAAACTAACATATATCATGTGATTTGTTGGTCAAATGAGTGAGATATGTGTACCTATATATGACTCCAAAGGTGAAAAGGAGAAGTCCAAAAGGAAACAAAGGAATCATTTCTAATATAGAAGCTTAAGGAACTGTTTTTGATAATAAAAGAATATGGGAAAGAGTTACCAACAACGAAGTAGCTAGAGAACGAACTAGCTAAGACTAGCTAAAAGGAAAAGGCAGAAAACTAAGAATAAAAAACGTATACATCCAAAAACTTCAAGCTACCCATGTCTTCATATACTTTCCATCATTCAAAAACACATGGTGTACACACATCAACGAACTATTATTGTTGATTAAGGATGGGAAAATATTGCTAGATATTGAGGAACCAAATGAAAGAAAGAAAGAAGAAATTGAAGTAGTTCAAAATTTCAAGAAATTATACAGTCATAATGTTTCTACAATATCACAATTTTTCCATGTATAAATTCCATCAAATGGTTGATAGAGCATACATAAATAAACACTAAGAAAATATTGAATGAGTAGGGAAAATGCATTGGTTACTTTTCTCCTAGAGACTTGCAAACAAATTATATGATATAAAAAGTTGAAATCTATTTTACCAATGAATGGCTGACATATTTTACCCATACCCATGACTTTTATGATATCCTCACTAAATGGTATAATAAAAAAATAACTTTGAATACTAGATAAACTAAAATCCTTTCCTCCCATCCATTTTGGAGCATGTTATGTATCTACAACTCAAGTAGTAAGCAGACTCTATGGGGAAAAACATTCAACTCATGTGAAAATTTCTTAGGTGTCAATGATTCATGAAATCACTAAAGTTGGACAAATTTTCAATTACACAACCACTTTTTCAAATTCTTTGTTAGAAGCAATATGGAAAGCAAAGAATAAAGCATCTTCCAACCCTAAAAAAAATTAGATGTCATCAGATCTTATGGACATTGCTTTTGTATCCAATCCATTCATAGGGTTATGATGGTATTGTTAACTAGATAAACACGCTATTCATGTATATTTCAAAGATTTTTGGAAGCACAAGTACAAGTAACAATATGCTCTTACTTGTGATCATTCCTTTCCTCCCTTATATGAATTGTTTTTTGTGAACCATGCCTAAGATTATCTCCAAAATCCATTGAGGTACAAGCTTGTTTGGGGCACACGTTATTGGCATGTTTTTTACTGGTGTTTGTAGAACATGCGATACTTGCATCATGTACAGTGTATGTCATGACAACCATGACGAAGTAGATATTTTACCATAACTCTGAAAGGCCTTCAATAGCTAGCTAGTAAGATCATATAAGTAATTTTTACTTTATTAGCAACCACAATGGGATACAGTAAGTATAGAAAAATAAGATTAACCAATAAAATATTGCACATGGAAGAGGTTCTTAAACTATTTATGTCTACAAGGTAATCAAGAAATTAAAACTGAAACTTGATAATAATATATTGGTACATTGATGAGTGGTCCACTTACATAAGATTTATGGGGATACTCAACCACATCACACAATTCAAGCCTGTGTTCCTAATATGTTGATTATTCAAGAAATTTTCTATTGAGTTGCTTTGCATGATTTCAATGTTTGTATCAGCAAACATCATAAGTTGTGTCTATGTTACTCATCATTTTTTTACCAAAACGAGTAGGATTTTATATTAAAAGGAGATGCAATAACCTCAACAAAACAAAGATACAATCCAAAAAAGAACTATTTGTTTGAGTGCTCATCACTCTGCTATAAAATAAGTTTAGATATCCTAGGTGACATCCAAGCATTCCTACTTCTATTACAATATTCAAAACCTTATATTGTATTACAACATTCATAACCTTACATGTCTTACAAATTGCCCTAAAATTAACAAAAAGAAATAGAGCATGACACCGAATTAGAATTGAAAATGCCATGGGACCTAGTATTCCATATTGGGTTACAGGGGAACATTGGAGAATCATTATGCCATCTATTTATCCTTCAGTTGTTTGATGCAAATTTGCAATCTCCTTTTCCATATTTTCATTTTTTTTTGTTTTGACCTTCCAACCTATCTTGCTGCTACTTCACCTTCTCATTCAACAAGTCTAATTGAAGTTGGAAATATATTTTTTCTTGTTTCCTCCTCTGGTCCTCCTCATCTTCCCATTCTTCTCTTCTCCTCTCTCTATCATGAATGTCCTATCCCAACCAATTCACTCGGCACTTTAGACAACACATCTTGTGAGTGGTTCGATGTAGTCCACACTTAGCGCATGAGAACCGATATCCATATTCATTGTAATTGTTCATCATAGCCATATTCCCTTTCTTCCAGACCCAACTCTCCAAGATTGAATCACTAAGATGTTCACCCTTGCTTAAAACTGAGCATAGGAGAACCCAAACTAGAGACGTCAATCATCATAATTCGGAAGCTTGTATTATAAATTGAAACAAGAATTAATAAGAATGTGATCCTTATAAAAAAATTCAAGTATCTTGTTAGTGTAAATATTCCTCTTTGAACTTATTAAATCCAACTTCATGTGATTCATTGAACCCAAATCCAAACAATTACATTGAAATTTGTGCTTCCACCCTGTATTAATGGATCCGGTATTGGAGTTCTTCACCCATACATCATTTCCCTTTGTTGGACATAATGGTCACACTGAGAGGGGGGTTGAATCAGTGTGTGCTAAATTTAAACTTTTTCACCTTTAATTAATCAATTAGAGTATATTACCAGTCACATCATCATATTCATCAGAGTCTAATTCATAAGAACAATAATCACATTAAGAGAGACACAAGAATATATGTAATTTAAGCTTTATTTAAGGTAATGGAAGACTTCAATCTTCGTGATTACAATTAGCACCAACTAATGAAAAGAGAACCAACTCTTGTAACAGGACCCAACCTGGTTTTCTTAGTTCCAACTAAGAAAGGGTTGAGGATTCCAATCCTCAAGTGAAAGATACTACTTGCAAGCTTGATGCCAATCTCTAATTGTCTTCAATCTGCTGCAATAATATACCTTTGCTGCTAAATTAGCCTTTTCTTGTCAAACTACTCATCAACACTACTGGTCAATTTCTGCTCATCACTCTTTGCAATATGCTCATCAACACTGCTGATCAATCTTCTATTCTCATCAACACTGATGGTCTCATCATCCGCTTCACTGCTTAAGGATCATGCCAATTCACTTGCCTAACATCACAAAGATCTTCCCATCATCTATTTTTCTCTTATGCTTCTCATGCTAACTTATTAGAGGTATGTTCAAGCATCAAGGGTCTGCACATGTATGATCATGTACATCATAGTTACTATTTCTCTCACTGATCACTAGGTATTCACCATCAAGACATCATCAGAGTGTACAAGGCATCGTCATGGTGTACAAGGAATCATCATAATCATTATAGGGTATGTAGCATGTGCACACGCATCATCGTATCATAACATACTTCATCATTATTGAGTGTACATCATAGTGTGTAGGGTATCATGCATCAACATCATCATACAATATGTGCATTGTGTACAAGTATGCACCAACATCATCATCATAAGGCAGCGTCATAGTATGTATGCATTATCATATCATAGTATATGGGGATGAATAATTATAACATCATCATAGGGTATGCATCATCAAGTATACAATGTGGTTATCAAAACTCACACTTGGGTTGTGTATGACACTTGTAGAAGGTCCCAATACTTTGTCAAACCTTAGATTGTGTATCATGTTGCCACTATGGATGACCTTGGATGATGAAAGTGCTGAGATCTACCCCAAACAAGTCCACACTAGGACTGTGTATATGTCAAAAAAGAACTTCAAATCATCATTGAATTGTGTATATACGATATACTTCAAATATTGGAATTTGTATATAAAATTTGCATGGACTATGTATACTTCACCCTTGAACTATGTATATGTTTGCAAGAACCATGAGCCTTGGACTATAAAACTTTACCTCTTGTCAAACTCACATGGATTGTTAGTACTATGGATGACCTTCAAAACTAGAGACTAATGTAGACAGTGTCAAATTGTGGAATTTTTACACCCAGAAAAATTGGTTTTTCAAGCATACAAATGAGGAGTAGTAACTTCAACTCAGACATATGTTAAACACATGAATTCAGACTATAAGAGGACAAAAACTTGGGGCCTTTTAGTGCTAGATTTGTCTCAAAGATTCATCTAAATTTCGAGTTGTTTGTATTCTTGAAGAACTCGGGCTATGTGTTGGTGGAAAACCCCAACCAAGTCCAAGATAGGACTATTAATTAGCAGCAAGAAATTAGTCCTTCTCTTAACCTCTGTCGAATTCAGATGTATAAGAACTATGTTTTAACCCTAAGCAAGTCCAAAATTAGAGCAGTCATAAACAACAACAAAATATATAAAAAAATTGGAACTGTTCCTTGAATTCTTCTATCCAATATTTTCCTCAATCCATGAGTTGTTCCTTATTCCACTTCATGCTAGCGAGCTAACTTCTTTATTCCTTCATTGGATACCTTTTGAGTGTGGGTATTGTTAAGTTTATATATTTTTTAACATTGTACACATCCTTAAGTTGATGGCTGACTTTAAGGTCAAAAAAAAAATTTATTATGTTGTGTCTTTGTACAATCTTCAAAGTTAACCTTACCATGATTTTAGGTTTTGTTGTATGTACTTATTTCTATTTCTTTCAATAGTCAACCTTAGGGTTTTTTCATACTCCAACAAGTTCACCATAAGTCTCATCATCATGACTATCAACATTATGTGTGTGTGGGACCCTAATAAACATAAAAACATCTCCAAGGGTTTCAATACCCCATGACCACATAATCTCCTTCAAGGGTACATTAAGCCACAAAGGCTTCATCAAGGACCAAGGACCCTTAGTCAAGGGTGTGCACATGACTTCAATATCAAGGAAAGTGTTCCATAGGGCATCATCATGACCATATTAACCCACAAACATGTGATCATGTGTCTCCATGTTTCCAAGTGCCATCATACCACCATTTGTGGGTGCCAAGTCTTACTGATGCCCTAGGACAATCTCCAAGGGTTCTAAGACCCCATCATCCTACAAGTGACCCATACTACCTTCACCATTCCTTCAAGGGTGCAAGGACCATCAAAATACCAAGTGTGGGTCCAAGGGCTTCTGCAAGAGGCTTCATGGGATTCTTCATCATACCAAGGGCATGTTCATGGGTTCTACAACATGTTCAAGACCATACAAGGTCATCATCATCATAATGGTAGAAATAATCACATACAAGGATTCCATGACCCCAAAAAAAACATGAATGACCACAGAATGGGTCATTAATGTTTATTCAACCCATATAGGGCTTCTCCATCATATACAAAGTATTTGGCACCATCTCTAGGGTATTTAGCATCATTAGCAGGATCTTCTACATTGTCAACAAGGTGGTGGCTCCAAGATCCAACCTTGTGTGTACAAGGACCTTGTCACCTGGATACAAGGTGATTTAAGGCACAACCCATATCTATATGGGCTCCAATGCACTAGATGTGAGGATAGTGGGATCATCCATACTTGTGCACTACAAGAGGGACTTGGTGGCATCAATGACTACCTGCGAGACCACTTCAAGTCCCATGTTGGAATCAATGACAATTCAATCAACACCCTTAACATAAATGATTATCCTCCTCTAGTTATCGAGCATGAAATTGAAATATCATTTCCCATTAAATCCAATCATATCAGTTGCGTGTATGTTGTACTGAACTAAATCCCTAATATCCTCCTCCAGCATACAAATCACATGTACTTCATAAATCCACGCGTGAGAGTTAGGGGTGACAACACAGGAAGTCGTCATCCTGTCCATCCTTATACCTGTTTGCTTGATTTTGTGATTATGCACTGTAATGGGATTTCATATTTCATGCTCTCCCAATGAAGATAAGTAGTCATGGGAGAATGAAGTCTCCATAAACCTTGTTCATATTCTTCCACGAATTCGTTGAGGAATGTGGTTAAATCCTATTTTCCAACCTTTGCAAGGATATTTGAGACCCGAACTTCCTAAGCAGCATTCCTATGGTAATTTCTCATACTGAAATGAGACATTAAATCAAATTATTTAGGGAGTGGACTCATAGGTTACTCCTCCCATATGGTTGGTGCAGGTCCTAATTGATTAACAAATGAGCCAACATACCAAATTTTTTTCTATTCCAATTAAATCATAAATGGATGTGAAAGTGGATATATCATGTTTATTCCCAACTAGGATTCTAAGTAGGTTTTTGATGTTGTTCCTTTAAAGGAATCACCAAAAATGTTTATGAAGACACACAAGATATCTTAGTGGAGTCATGTAAAGTTGAAATACTATGTAGTTGGTGTTGAGATTACAACATCAGGATTCATTCTCTAGTATTGTGAGTAATATCAAGACATTAGACTTGTGGGTAGTATCAAGTCCTACAAATATCCTCATATGATTGAGGTGGTGATGTTGTAAATATTGTGAGTAATATCAAGTTCTACAAATATCATCATGTTGTGAGATGGTGCACTTTACTGTGTAAACTAGATACACTATGTGATGTATGGCTAGTCATGGTCAACAAGTGCTACAAGTCTCCTTTAGGGATTAGCTACCCCTAGAGTAATTTACATTAGTATGTGACTATATGACCCGAGGTAATACATATGATCATAGGTTCATAAACAATCTTATGAGTATGATATGATATAGAATTAATGAAAATGCGTATGGAATATGTAAAGAAAATTAGTATGAGCATAGAGATGGAAAGAGAATTCAAATTTCCCATGTATGCCTCCAAGTGAACTCAAATTAATAAGACATCAGTTGAGTCTTAGTTGTGATAAAACAAGTTCAATTAATTAAATAATCAACTCCTTAATTTATGCAAGTGGTTGTTGAAGATGGCATTGATGGAGTTACATTCAGTTACATTCAATTATGTTCAGTTACATTCAGTTCTATTCAGTTACATTCAGTTATGTTCAGTTCCATTTAGTTACATGCAGGTCCATTTAGTTTTGTTTAGTTCAATCATTTAACAACGCAGTTAGAGGAAGTTAAAATTAGTGAATTAATGGAGGGTTCATATCTTCATTGTGGGATTTGAACATGAAGTGCCAACTTGGCACCTAGTCTTTGTGGGGTGCATGGTTGAAGGTGAGATAGTGTTCTCAGTGTTAACAAGTTACTGAAGCATGCAAATATTCGCTACCTCCTTTGTATGACTAAAATTGGCCTGTTTACACTTAGAAAGATTCCATGTCCCCATATTTTGGACATAAAAGTGTTGACCATGCCCAACACATTGTGGGGTCAAAGATTCATCAATTACCTCACCTAGGGAATTTTGTCCAAAAAATTATTTATGAGACATTAATTAATTATCCTAGGGCGAATTTTGTTAATAATTATTAATGAGGCATGTATTAAATTTGTATTCTTCATTATTATTAATTATGAAAATTAATGAGGTGGAAATAATCTTACCATGTTAGGGGGGCTCATTGGGAAAGTCAACTTGCCAAGGTAGAAAAAGAAGAAACTCTATGACAAAAGCAGCCAGAGAGGAAAAGGGGAAAGTGGCTAAAAGCAGTAGAAAAGAAGTCAGAGACAAAAGTAAGAAATTTTTGCAAGGAGGGCACAATTGCCTCTTAGAGAACTCAGAAAAGATGTAAGGAAAAAAGAAGGATTTTTTTGGAAAAGGAGAGAACAATTTCCTTATGGAGACTCGGTCTCAAAAGAAGGGAAAAGCAAAAAGTTGTCATGAACAAAAGAAACAACTATTTGACTAAGGAGGGTGCAGTTACTAAACTAGAGGGATGATTTGGACATGGAAACATTTACACATGGTACTACATTCCAAATTTTCCAAGGATTGCGCCTATGTGGCTAGGGTTAGGGCTTCTAGGTGGTTGACTTGCTCTCACAGGTCACCATTGGACTCCACTTGGTAAATAGGTCACCCAGAATGCTATTAAAGGACAATTTGACCCCATTGAATTAGTTTGGTTAATGTATGTTTGTAAGTGATTTAAGTTAAACTTCATTTCTAAGTGGTGAGCCCTAGTACCTTAGGTGATGTGCCCCAAGTCCATTGTTCCCCTTCTCCCCTATTCTTTCCACTTCTATTGCAATTCTTACTAAAGCTAAGGAGAATATTTCATCTATTGAAGGAGGTTTTTTGCACATGTTATTGTCTCTATAATTCCATTATCATATCATCTTGGATAGCTTTGATACCTCTTATCAGTGACATGCCTTCCTCTTTTCTCCTTCTCTCTGTTCTATGGACTTCTAGCAATTTTGGAGCTATCTAATGGATATTTAGAAATATGTATGATATGATATGTATAATTATATCTAATATACTATTAAATATCAAGTTAATACTAACTTAAGGTCATTCCTAAAGTTTGTGAGATTCAGAGATTGAATTTCTTGGGTTTCCTAACTCCGGAGTCATAATTTTGGAGTTGTGTTATGAGAGGTGACTTATGTGAATATTATGAGAATTATTTTTACCCTAATGGCTCTAATAGAGTATTATTTATAGTATCTGCAAGTTTCATAAAATTATGATCTGTTTTTACTGATTTTTGTATCAATATTTTACACCCAATCTAGAATTCATGGCTAAATTGACTAGTTTTCCAATTCGAAACATTTTATGTACCTAAACAAGTCCATTTGTTTAAATTTATGTTATGAACATTATTTAACACCATAATTATTTAATTTCATGTTTAAAACTGAATCCCAGTACCTCTCTTATTTCCTTTGGAAAGCACTGAATCTTGACTAGTTGCACAGTCCTGGTAACTAGTTTTCATAGTCCCGCCCTTAATCTGCCTTGTGACTGTCCAGAATTGTTTAAAACCTGAATATACATTTATATAAATTTATTATAAATTTATTACCAATTCAAATCAGTTCTACAAATTCCCTAGTCGAAAGAACTGAACTACTCTTTGTAGTTTCACGGTTGGGTGGCCCAGAAGCGTGTGAGTAGGTTTCCACAGAGCAGATTATGAAACCTAAATGGAACTCGATATAAATTTGTTAGGGAAGAGGAAATTCACTATCGAAAATTTTCATTTGGTTTCTTCCCTTGCCTCCTACCCTTCCTGCAAGTTTCTCAGGAAAGCACCTTTATTTGCCTAGACAGAAATTTCACTAAAAGTGTTTCAAGTTCATAGCATAATTTTTAGTTAATTTGCAGAAAGTAAATATTCTGATCTTAATATAAAATCAGGGATATTTCATCTAATACCATTGTGGGAGTTAAGTATGAAGTGCCAACTTGGCGCCTAGTCTGTGGGGGGCACATGGTTGAAGATGAGACAGTGTTCTCAGTGTTAACAAGTTACTGAAGCATGCAAATATTTGCTACCTCTTTTGTATGAATGAATTTGAATTGTTATTAAAGTGTTTTACACTTAGGAATATCATCACAGTGTTCCATTTGATCTCTACTCTCTTGTACTCTCAAAAAATCAATCTACTATTATGTTGTAATCATTCTTTGTCAATTAGCAATCATACTCTAAGATTTTTTGTTGGGATTTTTTATCCTCCGAATCAGTGGAGGGTTTTCCCAAGGTATATCCTATGTTCTATGGTTTGATCTATTTGTGTCTTTGGATTATTGATGAGATCTATATACACTGTAATTCTGGATTAAATTTTTAAATTTCAATTATCTTCATATTTTCTCAAACACTAACATGGTATTAGAGCAAGGGTGTGCAAGAGCTTAGTTTGGGAAAGAAAATAAAGCCTACGCAGATATTCAAGTATTGAGAAAAGATATTGGATCCATGGCATCGATATCCGTCCAACCGAAAGACCGACTTGAAGGTTCTTCCATCTTCAAACATGAAAGGAAAGGGTCTTAAGAATTCTTGAGAAGCATTATCTAGATGTTTATGTGACCTCGATGAATGAGGAGTCTTTATCCAATGCAGGGAGAATTAAAGGGAAAGTCAATATGCACAATTTCTGTCACTTTTCAGGAGACAAATTTCATTGATACATTCTAATCAATCCATGAAGAATCAGATAAAATGGTTGAAAACACACTTCCCAAATGGGCTTATTTAGCTTACTCGTGACCAATTTTAAAAAATTCAAAATTGTTTGAGAGATACTGTTAGCACCTGTATTGAACAAAAGCAATATAAGATCATGGGGGGGGGATAAGATTGTGTTGTTTAAATACTTTGGTTTAAAGATATGATACAAAGGTGACGTGATGGTCTAAAAGAGCAGCCAAGTTAACAAAAATCCTAGGTTGTGATCGAAAGAAGGAGCCAATCCATGGCTAATACTCCCTCCGCCTTTCAAAACATGCGAGGAAGATAGCAGAAGTTCAGGCCTTTAGCCGCCTGCACAAATCAAGGGTTACAAATTGATTCGGGGATGATCTGTGGTTCATAACCAATCCGCCGGGAGAAAGTGCAAGTTAGTTAAAGAAATGGGAGTTGGCGGAATCACATATATTCCTCTCGATCCGACGGTGGAGGGACGGAATCGGATCACATCGGCGGTTGGGATTGATTTCACAGCCGGAACCTGCGCGGCGGATAAACACCAGAGCTTCCAGCAGAAGGGATGCGTGGAGGTAAATTCGATGGCCGAGGATTAAACACAGTGTGGATCGACGGCTATTTTGGTTTCCGGGAGATGAACATGCACGCGGGATAACCTTTGAGCCACCCGGCGGAACTCATTATATGCTGCCCGATCCAATGGTTGGAGATCGGAGGGTAATAGATCAACAGCTAACAATGATCCCAGAGGTCGAACTAGCACGACGGATAATCCTGGAGTGCCCAGCGGAATTGGGTACGCGACTAAAGATCCGACGGTGCGTAGCTGAAGGGATATCGCATCAACGGATGGGAGCAATTCCGCTGATTAAAGTTGCTCGCCGGATAAAGCGAAGGAGCCCAGCAAAATCAAATGGGCGCCACATGATCCAACGGCCCGCCTGTAAAGGAAGATCAGATCGATGGCTGTAGATGTTTCCGGGACCCAGAGTTGCACGGTAGATAAAGTCAGACGGCTCAGCGGAATGTAGGATGTGGCATTTGATCCAACGGTGAGGGGTGGAAGTACGTCACATCAACGGTCACGAGCGACCCTGGAATGGATACTTACACGGTGCTTAGCGCCAAGATGCCCAGCGGAAAAGCACACGTGGTGTACGATCCGAAGGCCAGGAATTTGCACAGAAGAGATCAACAGTCGGAAATGAACCCGGAGGAGAAAGATGCACGGCTGTTAGAGATAATTAGCGGTTGCGGAAATAAATGCTTCCCACGTGTCTAATCGGGGGTGTCCTATAAAGGCAAAATTCACCTCTCCAGCGATTATTTTATTGCTTGGGACCCGGCGAAAAGGACCTGTCGATTTGGGCGCTTCCAGTTGTCAGCACCAGGCACATTCCGAACACACACCTCCACAGTGAGCCAGGTAGGACCTTAATCCTGTAATTCCTTCGCTCAATTATCATTATAAATTAAGAAATGGATCAACAGGGTGAAGCCTCTATGTCTGGTCGGGTCCCGGATGAAAGAGAAGAATTCTTGGTAGATAGACACAGGGGTGTCTGCGATCCTTTCTTGTCTACAGGAAGTGTGTCAGGCAGCAAAGAGAAGATGTGGTCTTTTTTCTCGCAAGGGACTGACGTTCTGAATGTATGCAAGTCTTTTTTGTACTTTTTTGCCCTGGATCAAACCCTCCACTTCCCTGAATTTACCGAATGGTGCGCAGTAAATTATTCTCCCTCTCAGAGAGTCATTGTGAGTCGGTCCGCGTCGAAGATACTATGTAAAATTGATGCTTCGGCCATTAGGGAAAATCTTAGTTTGCCTGAAAGTTACCCTGTGAACCGTGAGTCTGTCCTTGCCGAGTTTTTTAAAATTTTCAACGATGACGCTCTCTCTCGATTCCTGTCAAGTATCCTAAAGGAAGGTCAGGCCCTTGAAGGCCTTACCTTGCCCTACCCCTTGCACATTTTTAGAACTGAAGTGCAGTGGGCAATGTCTTTGGTTTGTCAAGTGTTAGGTCTAGATGACAATTGTCATATAGGTGATGTTATCCTTGGTTTCCTGCTAAAAGTAAATTCTTTAAGTCCCGAGTCCCAGTCAGTTCCTGTGCTTAATTTAGACGAATATCTGGCCGAAGCGATCCACCTCCAGTTGACTGAATTTCCCAAGGTCCAGTTTTTTAGGTTTCAAACACACCTGCTTAACATGTTATTATGTTCTAATGTTACAGAATTGAAGTTCATAAGTACTCTATCCTCTTTGGATTTGCCAAAGCAAATCAACCTGATCGAATTTGCCAATTCGATCATGTCCGAAATATACAGAATGTTGTTTGATCAAGAATTGCCCCGGGTCCTTGATGAAATGAAATGTTCGATGCAGTCTTCACCCGAGGGGCGGGTGGGAGACTGGTTTCTGTACAGAGATTATACTATTTTGAGAGTGTATGGCTTTACAGGTCAGCCTTATAGGTTGCCTTCCTTTTTGACCCCAAGGATTTTTGCTCTAGATTTTATGAGGCAAAGGTTGTTATCAGAGGAGGAGCATTTTGGTGCTTTCAGAAAATCTTTGAATATTAAATTTCCATTTAAAGTCGGCCGTTTCATTTTTAAAGGCAAAGGTGCCCTGGCATGTATAGAGAGATTGATGGAGAATATGGATTTCGTAAAGGATGTAAATATGAACTATGACCCCCACCAGGTGATATCATTGAGAAAGCAAGCAAACAAAAACAAACCGTTTGAGCATCAAGCTGTTGAAGGGTTAGCTGAAATGGCTAATTTGCTGCAGTTCACTGACGAGTCCAAAACTGAGACAGAGACACATCCCGCACCTCGATCAGAGATCCAAATCACAGAGGGTGTCAGTGTTGCGGTCAAGAGGAGTTTGACAGAGGCCGAGAATATGGAAGTGGACGAAGAGACGTCCCGTAAGAAGGTGAAGCTGCTCGAAGGAGGTGATATGGTGGACGAAGAGATGCCCAGTGTTTCCAAAAAAATTTCCTTGGTCCCCATCAAGACCGTACAGGTCAGACAGTTTTCTTTTAAAGGTTCAGAAGGTGACGTTAACAGCCCAGAATCCGGTCCCTTGTTTAAATCAAAAGAAGAGCTCAAGACAAGCTACTGAGAAAAGAGGAAGCAATCCCTGGAGGAAACACGAAATATGCTCCCTAAGGTAAGGAACCTGTACAGTTCTAAAACATCCCTAGTTGTTGCTAGGGATGCTGAGAAAAATACTTTCAAAATGGCCATTGTGAATGATAAGAAAATGTCTGAGATAGAAATCCGTCTGGACAAAATCAGTACTCCAGACAAGATTCAGTTGCATAAGCAAACCAGCGACATTCTATATTCAGACCTGTTGCAGGCCATGATGAGGATAAGTAAGTTGCAAGTGTTAGTAGACAAGTTGGAAGTTCAACTGAAGCATGAAAAGGTCGAGAACAAAGCCAATGCCGTTCAAATCAGAAAAATGCAAATGGACATCGCTAGCTCTGACAGTACCCAGGCTGTCAAGAATTTGTTAGAGGAGAAAGACAATGCTCTACAGGTCCTCAAGAAGAAACTAAAGATCCCCGGTTCAGAACACGTCCAATCGGCCGAATTGATGGCCTTGCAAGAAGAAAAGGATAAAATCCATTAGGAAATAATGGAATACAAAGGGAAGGCCGTCGAGCTACAGGAGGAAAAATGCAGATGGGAGGTCGAAAGGGAGGAACTGCTGTCCCAAATATCCGTGTTGAAAAAAGACCAAAATGACGAGAAGGAAATCATGGAGGAGCTAATGAGTCAAACCCCCACTGATGAGGATCTCTCCATTGTGAAAATAGACAAACCACTGGATAACTTCTCTGCTGATGACCCGTTGGTATCCATGTCCCAGGTAAGTTTAAAAGATGAGGAAATCCGAGAGTTGACGACTGAGAATGAAAAGGTAAAGGCCAAATTAATCAAAATGAGTGAAAGAAAAAGACAGATCTTGCAGGAAAATAATCAATTGCAGAAGAAGCTCGAGGAGCTAAAGGAAAAATGCATTGGGAAGGTCCCCCTTCAAGGGGCGAAGCATATCATTTGGGATACCCTTACTATAGAGATTACTAAGTTCCGACATTACTTGAGTTTTATTGATGATTTGTGTACAGTGACAGAGTTGGCTCAGCAAAAACTGAAGCTCGTGAATGAACACATGGCGAGAAGACCCCTCTCCACAGCCCAAAATACATTAAATTTCCTGAACTCACTATCGTACCAAAAGCTACACGAGATGGGCATAAAAGACCGAATCTCAATAGTGCTGTCTGCGAAGAAGATCATCCAAAAGCACCAGTTGATGAAGACTGTCCAAGACAAGTCCAATGAGTTGGTTGTGCAAGTCAAAAAGTTCAGACAGGAGTTTAGAGAGTTGTTCGAAGACGGATTGTCGTCTTTCTGGGACGAAGAAGGTCGGTTGGGCTCACCGGAACATTATCATCAGCTGCTTGTCCGGGCTCGCATGGATCACTCGAAATTTAATAGCTTGGAAAAAAGCCTGTCAGAGCAAACTATTGTGGACATATTAGCGGAAGATTTCAAAGTCTTACAGAAGTTCACCATCATCAGAGCCAAGTTACCCAAGAAATATTATGAAACATATATGGAGCTCGAGGTGACCATCCGAGAGATGATGGAGTGTGACACCCCAAGTTTGGAGCAGTGGAAAGCTGTCGAGAGGTTTGGGAAAACAAAGTATATCGTTCTCTCCTAAGAACAGGTGTCATGGTACCAAAGAGCTGACGGGGCAAAGACATGGAGCTGATGGCGCAAAGGCATGGAGCTGTTGAGCGAAGACGTGGAGCTGTTGAGGCGAAGACATGGAAGCTGTTAGGCCCAAGTTTGTTATTCAGTTGATTCATACTTTGTGATCGGTTAGGAATGGAATTGTAACAACTTCCTAGTGGTGTAGTATTTCGGTTACAAACTCTAATTTACGCCGGTCATTATGTTATGGATCTGCTGGAGGCAGACTTATTGTTTGATCTATAAATTTGTATCTATTTTATGAGATGGGGGTTGGAACCCATCAGATGAAGTAATTTGTGGAGAACATATCTATCTTATTTTTAATACCAAAATAAATGCATGAGAGTTCTTTTTTAGAGATTCATGTATCATTGACATTGCAGTCCGTGCTTTCTTTCCCTGTGTGATTTGTAATTTTCCCTGTGTAACGCTCCATTCTGTTTTTTTTGTCGTATCTGGAACATAGTGTTTGATGTTTAGAATTCATATTCTTATGCTCTATTCATCGTTTCAGGTATTATATGATCTTTTCTACTAAAGTCGATATGGAATTCGTCTTAGATGCTCTGTATTGATGGGTTGTTCCCTCATTGCTTCTATTTTCACCCTGACAAATGAAATGACTGCAATTATGTGATTATCTTTCCTTTGAAAAATCCTGTGTATGCATTTTGGGAATATTTTTATATGTATATGACTCCGTTGCCCAATGGATATGTGATTGTTTCAACCAAATAAATAAACCTTTAAATATTGTTACCATTTGGTCTTGCAATTTGTAAAGTTCATGTTGAGAGATACCTCTCTAGGAGAGAATACCAATATCTTCCTAAAGTGGTTTTTCTGTTACCTCGGGGTGTACCTTTTACAACCTAGGTACATTCTGAGTGCTAACAAACTGGCGCCGTTGCCGGGGACCGAAGTGCATATCTGCCCTGGGAGAACGACAAAGATTAAGGGAGGTTCCTGTGGGAAAACAGGAATTTCAAAAAGAGAAGAAGGTTGTGTATTTGCCCTGGCGACTTCACTGTGAAATTGTCCCAGAATTCAAGAACGACATTCTGGCTTCAAGAAGACATACACGAGGTAACTCTGATACCGAAATCTTAAAAATTTTTGAGAATCCAGAAAAGTTGTTTAAAAGAAAGAATAAAGAGCAGGAAGGTTTTCCTTTGTTTGGCTCCTCATCATCGCCAGATTCTCATACCGATACAGAAGGGGAAGTTAGTACTGCACATGCCCTGTTGAGAACTAGATCCGAATCCGACCTCAAAGACCCTGAACTTGATCCTCATAAGGGAGAATCCTATTTGTTAGACTCCTTCTGGAGTGGCCTACAACAGACCTCTAAAACCAAAACATATGCCTCTGTACATCCTCTAAGCACTTCAGTTCCTGTAAACCCACCTAGACCGATGGCCGCTAGGTTTTCCCCCTTGCGTTTTCCTGCTGTTTTACATGATCTTCCCCAAAATTATTCTCAAAGAATTTCTTTGTTTGATGGGGAAGGTGATGTAACTGCAAAACAACATGTTGCCAAGTTTGAAGACTTCATTGACCTGGAGGAAGTAGACTACCCTGATGTTACCATGAGGTTATTTGCCCAAAGTCTGTCTGGAGAGGCGAAAAAGTGGTTTAAGGACCTTCCACAAGGGTCTATTGTAAATTTTCAGGCCTTTCAGAATGCATTTTTGGATAGGTGGGATGATAAACTGAATCCTCTGCAACTTTTGTCTCAGTATAGTGGTCTCAAGAAAGGAGGTTTTGAGTCTGTTCACAAATTCTCAAGTAGATTCATGAGGGCTTATAACTCTATTCCAGAGGATATAAAGCCTTCTCCTGCAGCTGCTAAACTGCATTATGCTGGAGCTTTTGATAATGATTTTGCTTTTTCACTGCGGGAGAGGAAATCAACAACCCTTGCTGCCATGTTTACTGATGCCCTAGAAGTGGAGGCTAACATGATGGCAAGTGGAAAGATGAAACACAGAGATGTGGATAGGAGGAGGAAAGAAGAAAATGTACCTTCTGCTTCATCTTATGCTGCAGATGTTAAGTTTGACATAATGCTGAAGACTATGGAGAAGTTGATGGATAAGTTAACCATGGATGCTAGGCCTTTCAATAGAGAGCAAGGGGATCCCCAGATCAGGAATCCAAACTTCAGAAGACCAAATCCCCCTGTTCCCCCTCAAAATAGACAAAGAGACCAGAGGAATCCAAGAAACCAAGAAGAACAGCCCATCCGCCCACCTTTCTCTGA
>LPNX010493575.1:33923-73259 GCA_001517045.1 Pseudotsuga menziesii | reverse complement strand
TGATTTTCTAAGTGGGTTGCAAATTTGGTCCCTGTCAGAAAAAAGAGTGGAGAGATAAGGCTGTGCATAGATTTTCGCAATTTGAATAAAGTCTCCATGGAAGATAACTATCCCCTACCCAAGATGGATCACATGATGCAGCAAGTGGTGGGAGCTGAAAGGATTTAGATGCTGGATGGCTTCTCTGGGTATAACCAGATCAAGGTGTTACCAGAAGATCAGGAGAAGACTGCCTTTACTACATAATGGGGCACTTTCATGTATGCAAAGATGCCTTTTGGTTTAATGAACGCAGGAGCCACTTTCCAGCGAGCTATGGACATCGCTTTTGCAGGGGAAATTGGAGTTTTTGTGGTGATCTACATGGATGATATCACAGTCTACTCTAAGTCCGACAGAGAACATCTACATCACCTTGAGAAGGTTTTCATGAAGTGCAGGAAATACGGTATATCTCTGAATCCGAAGAAATCTAATTTTGCACTAGAGGAAGGAAAGCTGCTAGGCCATATAATATCCAAAGATGGCATAAAGATTGATCCTGAGAGAGTAAGTGCAATCCTGAAAGTGGGAGAGCCCAGAAGCAAAAAAGAGGTACAGTCATTTTTGGGACAGGTAAATTTCTTGAGGAGATTTATACCAAGCTTTGCTGAGATTTTGATGTGTATCACTAATATGTTAAAAAAGAGTCATGAAATAAAGTGGAGTGCAGAAGCCAAGGAGTCATTTTGGGGAATCAAGAAAGCTATTTCAGAAGCCCCTGTCCTAGTAAGTCCAAATTTTGCCAAAGAATTCTCAATATTCTCCTATGCTTCGAAGCATACTATAGCAGCAGTATTATTGCAGAAGAATGACGAAAACCAGGAACAACCTATAGCTTTCTTCAGTAAGATACTTCGGGATGGAGAATTGAAATATGACATCATGGAAAAGCAAGCCTATGCTTTAGTTAAATCATTAAAAGATTTCAGAGTGTATGTTCTGCATTCACATGTAATTGCACATGTCCCGACCGTTGCTGTGAAAGCAATTTTGACCCAACCTGATCCAGAAGGCAGGAGAGCCAAATGGGTAGCTACCTTATTGGAATATGACCTAGAGATAAAGCCCACGAAGTTGATCAAAGGACAAGGATTGGCAAACATGATGACAAACTCAACTTGTGAATCTCTGCAAATAAATTTCTTATCTCATCAACCTGATCAGTTAGATACGGATATAGAGGTGATGGTTGATTTTGTAACTTCTCCATGGTATTCTAATATTGTATTTGTCCTCCGCAATCTGCAAGCACCAGAAGGATTAAGTAAGTCAAGAGCAAGATCTGTGAAGTTGAAATCTGCCAAATTTTGTATCATAAATAAATACCTCTATTGGAAAGACCCTGGAGGGGTCCTGCTAAACTGTCTCTTGGAGGATGAGGCCCAGCAAATTACAAGAGAATTTCACAGGGGAGACTGTGGAGGACATCATTCCTGGAAGGTGACAGCCAACAAAATCCTAAGAGCTGGTTATTATTGGCCTACATTATTCTCAGATGTATATAAAGAAACCAGTAAATGTCATCAATGCCAAATTTTCGACGGTAAGAGAAAAGTATTACCTCTTCCTCTGAATCCGATAACAGTAGAGGCACCTTTCCAGCAATGGGGTTTAGATTTTATTGGAGAAATAAACCCCAATTCATTAGGTCAACACAGGTGGATTTTGACGGCTACAGATTATTTTACCAAATGGATAGAAGCAATTCCTACCAGGAGGACCACTGAAAATGTAATCATGGAATTTCTTGAAGAGAATATACTGGCTCGATTTGGATGTCCAAGAAGAATAGTGACAGACAATGCCGCTGCTTTCAAGTCCAGGAAGATGATGAATTTTTGTCATAAGTATCACATAAGCCTGAACCATTCGACAGCCTACTATCCTCAAGGAAATGGGTTGGCCAAATCTTCAAACAAAAGTCTGGTAAGGATCATCAAAAAGCTGTTGGAGGAGAACAAAAGATCCTGGCACACCAAACTCAAATATGCTCTATGGGCTGACAGGATTAGCACAAAAAGGGCAATTGGCATGTCTCCTTTCCAACTGGTATATGGAACTGAAGTGATCTTTCCAGCATCATTACAGGCCCAGTGATGAGATATTTCTAAGATCAGCAAGAAGAACCAAACCACATACAGCGGAGGATAAATCGGATCATTGAGCTAGACGAACGAAGGTATAAGGCCTACAATAAAGTACAGTCACATCAAGAGAAAATGAAAAGTACTTTTGACAGAAGAGTCAAAGAAGAACAATTTCAGATCGATGACCTGGTTCTGAAGTGGGATGCCCCTAATGAAGAAAAGCACGGGAAGTTTGACCCTATGTGGGTTGGACCTTATGTTATTGCTGGATATAGAGGGAAAAATGCATTCTTGCTGGAGTACACAAACGGGGTTCCTCTTGAGAGAAACCCTGTCAATGGGAGATATCTGAAGCATTACCTATCCTAGGGGAGGAAGGTAGAACTTGTATTATAGACTGTATATATTTTCTTTACCAGTCAATAAGTAGGGTAAGCCGAAGACATTTGGAGCTTGCTGTGAAAGCCCCAAGGTCCAGGAGGCATATCATTCCTTTCTAAAAACATACATAAAAATGATATATGCACAAAAAACGAAAAATGGGTTTTTTTTTTGGAAATTATTATGCGAAGTGAAAAGGTAGGCACCTGGTCTACGAGTTCTTTGATACCTCGCAGGGAGGATATCATCCCCAGATGGAGCCAGCTGTTAGCACCTGTATTGAACAAAAGCAATATAAGATCATGGGGGGGGGATAAGATTGTGCTGTTTAAATACTTTGGTTTAAAGATATGATACAAAGGTGACGTGATGGTCTAAAAGAGCAGCCAAGTTAACAAAAATCCTAGGCTGTGATCGAAAGAAGGAGCCAATCCATGGCTAATACTCCCTCCGCCTTTCAAAACATGCGAGGAAGATAGCAGAAGTTCGGGCCTTTAGCCGCCTGCACAAATCAAGGGTTACAAATTGATTCGGGGATGATCTGTGGTTCATAACCGATCTGCCGGGAGAAAGTGCAAGTTAGTTAAAAAATGGGAGTTGGCGGAATCACATATATTCCTCTCGATCCGACGGTGGAGGGACGGAATCGGATCACATCGGCGGTTGGGATTGATTTCGCAGCCGGAACCTGTGCGGCGGATAAACACCAGAGCTTCTAGCGGAAGGGATGCATGGAGGTAAATCCGACGGCCGAGGATTAAAGACAGCGTGGATCGACGGCTATTTTGGTTTCCGGGAGATGAACATGCACGCGGGGTAACCTTTGAGCCACCCGGCGGAACTCATTATATGCTGCCTGATCCAATGGTTGGAGATCGGAGGGTAATAGATCAACGGCTAACAATGATCCCGGAGGTCGAACTAGCACGGTGGATAACCCCGGAGTGCCCAGCGGAATTGGGTACGCGACTGAAGATTCGACGGTGCGTAGCTGAAGGGATATCGCATCAACGGCTGGGAGCAATTCCACTGATTAAAGTTGCTCAACGGATAAAGCGAAGGAGCCCAGCGGAATCGGATGGGTGCCACATGATCCAACGGCCCGCCTGTAAAGGAAGATCAGATCGATGGCTGTAGAAGTTTCCGGGACCCAGAGTTGCATGGTAGATAAAGTCAGACGGCTCAGCGGAATGTAGGACGTGGCATTTGATCCAATGGTGAGGGGTGGAAGTACGTCACATCGACGGTCACGAGCGACCCCGGAATGGAGACTTACACGGTGCTTAGCACCAAGATGCCCGGTGGAAAAGCACACGTGGTGTACGATCCGAAGGCCAGGAATTTGCACAGAAGAGATCAACAGTCGGAAATGAACCCTGAGGAGAAAGATGCACGGCTGTTAGAGATAAGTAGCGGTTGCGGAAATAAATGCTTCCCACGTGTCTAATCGAGGGTGTCCTATAAAGGCAAAATTGACCTCTCCAGCGATTATTTTATTGCTTGGGACCTAGAGAAAAGGACCTGTCGATTTGGGCGCTTCCAGTTGTTAGCACCAGGCGCATTCCGAACACACGCCTCCACAGTGAGCTAGGTAGGACCTTAATCCTGTAATTCCTTCGCTCAATTATCATTATAAATTAAGAAATGGATCAACAGGGTGAAGCCTCTGTGTCTGGTCGGGTCCCGGATGAAAGAGAAGAATTCTTGGTAGATAGACACAGGGGTGTCTGCGATCCTTTCTTGTCTACAGGAAGTGTGTCAGCCAGCAAAGAGAGGCTGTGGTATTTTTTCTCGCAAGGGAATGACGTTCTGAATGTATGCAAGTCTTTTTTGTACTTTTTTTCCCTGGAGCAAACCCTCCACTTCCCTGAATTTTCCGAATGGTGCGCAGTAAATTATTCTCCCTCTCAGAGAGTCATTGTGAGTTGGTCCGCGTCGAAGATACTATGTAAAATTGATGCTTCGGCCATTAGGGAAAATCTTAGTTTGCCCGAAAGTTATCCTGTGAACCGTGAGTCTGTAAATGAGTCTGTGCCTGTCGAGTTTTTTAAAAGTTGCAACGATGACGCTCTCTCTCAATTCCTGTCAAGTATCCTAAAGGAAGGTCAGTCCCTTGAAGGCCTTACCTTGCCCTACCCCTTGCACATTTTTAGAACTGAAGTGCAGTGGGTAATGTCTTTGGTTTGTCAAGTGTTAGGTCTAGATGACGATTGTCATATAGGTGATGTTATCCTTGGTTTCCTGCTAAAAGTAAATTCTTTAAGTCCTGAGTCCCAGTCAGTTCCTGTGCTTAATTTAGACGAATATCTGGCCGAAGCGATCCACCTCCAGTTGACTGAATTTCCCAAGGTCCAGTTTTTTAGGTTTCAAACACACCTTCGTAACATGTTATTATGTTCTAATGTTACAGAATTGAAGCTCATAAGTACTCTATCCTCTTATGATTTTCCAAAGAAAATCAACCTGATCAAATTTGCCAATTCGATCATGTCCGAAATATACAAGATGTTGTTTGATCAAGAATTGCCCCAGGTCCTTGATGAAATTAAATGTTTGATGCAGTCTTCACCCGAGGGGCGGGTGGGAGACTGGTTTCTGTACAGAGATTATACTGTTTTGAGAGTGTATGGCTTTACAGGTCAGCCTTATAGGTTGCCTTCCTTTTTGACCCCAAGGATTTTTGCTCTAGAGTTTATGAGGCAAAGGTTGTTATCAGAGGAGGAGCATTTCGGTGCTTTCAGAAAATCTTTGAATATTAAATTTCCATTTAAAGTCGGCCCTTTCATGTTTAAAGGCAAAGGTGCCCTGGCATGTATAGAGATATTGATGGAGAATATGGATTTCGTAAAGGATGTAAATATGAACTATGACCCCCACCAGGTGATATCATTGAGAAAGCAAGCAAACAAAAACAAACCGTTTGAGCATCAAGCTGTTGAAGGGTTAGCTAAAATGGCTAATTTGCTGCAGTTCACTGACGAGTCCAAAACTGAGACAGAGCCACATCCCGCACCTCGTTAAGAGATCCAAATCACAGAGGGTGTCAGTGTTGCGGTCAAGAGGAGTTTGACAGAGGCCGAGAATATGGAAGTGGACGAAGAGACGTCCCGTAAGAAGGCGAAGCTGATCGAAGGAGGTGATATGGTGGACAAAGAGATGCCCAGTGTTTCCAAAAAGGTTGCCTTGGTCCCCATCAAGACCGTACAGGTCAGTCAGTTTTCTTTTAAAGGTTCAGAAGGTGACGTTAACAGCCCAGAATCCGGTCCCTTGTTTAAATCAAAAGAAGAGCTCAAGACAAGCTACCGAGAAAAGAGGAAGCAATCCCTGGAGGAAACACGAAATATGCTCCCTAAGGTAAGGAACCTGTACAGTTCTAAAACATCCCTAGTTGCTGCTAGGGATGCTGAGAAAAATACTTTCAAAATGGCCATTGTGAATGATAAGAAAATGTCTGAGATAGAAATCCGTCTGGACAAAATCAGTACTCCAGACAAGATTCAGTTGCATAACCAAACCAGCGACATTCTATATTTAGACCTATTGCAGGCCATGATGAGGATAATTAAGTTGCAAGTGTTAGTAGACAAGTTGGAAGTTCAACTGAAGCACGAAAAGGTCGAGAACAAAGCCAATGCCGTTCAAATCAGAAAAATGCAAATGGACATCGCTAGCTCTGACAGTACCCAGGCTGTCAAGAAGTTGTTAGAGGAGAAAGACAATGCTCTACAGGTCCTCAAGAAGAAACTAAATATCCCCGGTTCAGAACACGTCCAATCGTCCGAATTGATGGCCTTGCAAGAAGAAAAGGAGAAAATCCATCAGGAAATGATGGAATACAAAGGGAAGGCCGTCGAGCTACAGGAGAAAAAATGCAGATGGGAGGTCGAAAGGGAGGAACTGCTGTCCCAAATATCCATTTTGAAAAAAGACCAAAATGATGAGAAGGAAATCATGGAGGAGCCGATGAGTCAAACCCCCACTGATGAGGATCTCTCCATTGTGAAAATAGACAAACCACTGGATAACTTCTCTGTTGATGACCTGTTGGTATCCATGTCCCAGGTAAGTTTAAAAGACGAGGAAATTCGAGAGTTGACGACTGAGAATGAAAAGGTAAAGGCCGAATTAATCAAAATGAGTGAAAGAAAAAGACAGATCTTGCAGGAAAAGAATCAATTGCAGAAGAAGCTCGAGGAGCTAAAGGAAAAATGCATTGGGAAGGTCCCCCTTCAAGGGGCGAAGCATATCATTTGGGATACCCTTACTATAGAGATTACTAAGTTCCGACATTACTTGAGTTTTATTGATGATTTGTGTACAGTGACAGAGTTGGCTCAGCAAAAACAGAAGCTCATGAATGAACACATGGCGAGAAGACCCCTCTCCACAGCCCAAAATACATTAAATTTCCTGAACTCACTATCGTACCAAAAGCTGCACGACATGGGCATAAAAGACCGAATCTCAATAGTGCTGTCTGCGAAGAAGATCATCCAAAAGCACCAATTGATGAAGACTGTCCAAGACAAGTCTGATGAGTTGGTCATGCAAGTCAAAAAGTTCAAACAGGATTTTAGAGAGTTGTTCAAAGACGGATTGCCGTCTTTCTGGGACGAAGAAGGTCGGTTGGGCTCACCGGAACATTATCATCAGCTGCTTATCCGGGCTCGCATGGATCACTCAAAATTTAATAGCTTGGAAAAAATCCTGTCAGGGAAAACTATTGTGGACATATTAGCGGAAGATTTCAAAGTCTTACAGAAGTTCACCGTCATCAGAGCCAGGTTACCCAAGAAATCTTATGAAACATATATGGAGCTCGAGGTGACCGTCCGAGAGATGATGGAGTGCGACACCCCAATTTTGGAGCAGTGGAAAGCTATCGAGAGGTTTGGGAAAACAAAGTATATCGCTCCCTCCTAAGAATAGGTGTCATGGTACCGAAGAGCTGACGGGGCAAAGACATGGAGCTGATGGCGCAAAGGCATGGAGCTGTTGAGCGAAGACGTGGAGCTGTTGAGGCGAAGACGTGGAAGCTGTTAGGCCCAAGTTTGTTATTCAGTTGATTCATACTTTGTGATCGGTTAGGAATGGAATTGTAACAACTTCCTAGTGGTGTAGGATTTCGGTTACAAACTCTAATTTACGCCGGTCATTCTGTTATGGATCTGCTGGAGGCAGACTTATTGTTTGATCTATAAATTTGTATCTCTTTTATGAGATGGGGGTTGGAACCCATCAGATGAAGTAATTTGTGGAGAACATATCTGTCTTATTTTTAATACCAAAATGAATGCATGAGAGTTCTTTTTCAGAGATTCATGTATCATTGACATTGCAGTCCGTGCTTTCTTTCCCTGTGTGATTTGTAATTTTCCCTGTGTAACGCTCCATTCTATTTTTTCTGTCATATCTGGAACATAGTGTTTGATGTTTAGAATTCATATGCTTATGCTCTATTCATCGTTTCAGGTATTCTATGATATTTTCTACTAAAGTCGATATGGAATTCGTCTTAGACGCTCTGTATTGATGGGCTGTTCCCTCATTCCTTCTATTTTCACCCTGACAAATGAAATGACTGCAATTATGTGATTATCTTGCCTTTGAAAAATCCTGTGTATGCATTTTGGGAATCTTTTTATATGTATATGACTCCGTTTCCCAATGGATATGTGATTGTTTCAACCAAATAAATAAACCTTTAAATATTGTTACCGTTTGGTCTTGCAATTTGTAAAGTTCATGTTGAGAGATCCCTCTCTGGGAGAGAATACCAATATCTTCCTAAAGTGGTTTTGTTGTTACCTCGGGGTGTACCTTTTACAACCTGGGTACATTCTGAGTGCTAACAGATACGATCATGTATTTGAAGATGAAATTCTCAGAATTCATTTTATGGTCATTCTCCCAAAGTGGACAAATTGATGGAATAACCCCAAGATATGTGGTTAGGATATTATCAATATTTAATGGATCTTCTGTTAAGATCTCATCTGAAAAAAAGGATGATCATTGGAAGAAGTTTTCCTCGAAGATGAGAATTTTCTCCAGGTTGCACGGGATCTAATTTCTCCATGTTGAGATTCACTACCTCCTGCATGCACTCAAATTTGCAAATAGATCAAGATTGAGGGACTCCAGTAATCTCTGCAAGGAAGTAGAGATCAAGAAAGAGCATGCAAAACAATAAAAAATAAGTACTTGCATTTTTATTATATGTTATTTAGATCTATATTTTTTTTTAATGTCTTCATTAAATACATATAGAGATTTTTATTCCTAATATTAGGAATTTTGAGCATATATGTTGATTGTATTTCCTTTATTTGAGAATAAAAAAAATTCATAAGATATGACTATAAAAACATGCATGATTGTTTTCATAAGATATGAACATAGAGCTACATGATTGTTCATAAGGTATGGATATAGAGCATGCATGATTGTTTTATAAAATATGAATATAGGGCATGCATGATTGTTTATAAGATATGTATATAGTGCATGCATGATTGTTTCATAAATATATGAATATAGAGTTGCATGATTGATTTATGAGATATGAATGTTGGGTTGCATGATTGTTCATAAAGATATGAATATAGAGCTGCATGATTATTCATGATATATGAATGTTGGGTTGCATGATTGATTCGTGAGATATGAATGTTGGGTTGCATGATTATTTGATTATCATATGCTTTTTAAAATCAGATTTTGTTTCATTACAATCTGTATTCCTCGGATTATGAATGATGTTATGGTATAAGCACAATAAAAAGCATATGTTACATTCTTTCTATTTTATTGGTAAATAGGGCATATGTTACATTCTTTATATTTTATTGGTAAATAGGAAAAATCATGTTAAGAAGAATAAGGGTTTACATAAATATTAATGAAATATAAATATAAGATCGCAAAACTTTACATGAAATATGAATGGGGTTATGTTGAAAAATTGATTTAATGTGTACATGACTATATGAACCACTGCAAATACATTGAGGTATTCATGTAATTAAAATTCATGAGATATGGTTATACATAAACATTGGCTCAAATGATTTGCATGTCAGTGTGTGATGTTTGTCATTTTATTGAAATGACTGGATTATGCAAGGTTGTTAATAACTTGATTGAATTTGACTTGTAGGAAAAAAATATATGTCCTGACCTACAAGAAAATTGACATGCATTGAATGAATAGCAATTCTGATGGATGAGCCTGAAAGAGAACGTGATGTTGTGAAGCAAGAAGCTTCTAGTAGAAGATCGGGAGGTTCCTATGTATTAGGAACAACTTAGAATAGAATCCCTAATCCTATTCTGAGAGATGTTAAGAATATTGAAGACAATTAAATTATATTTGATTACATTCATGTGTCAATAAGAGCTTCAACATAGATGAGAATGAAGTCTCTGTTATGGAGGACCTAGATTATTATTATCACATTCTGATGGTGAGAGGGAGTATCTAGATTCACTAGCTCCTTAAGAAAATAGTAAAACTAGTGGATGTATCTCATGTTAAGAGGAGACATGCATGATGCTCATATTCAGAAGGAAGTTGAGAACTGTATTCAAGAATATTTTTATGATTATTATGATTAGTGGTGTGGCAGTCACCAGACAAATATTTTCCTCTGTTAAGAAAAATGTTCAATAAAAGAACCTGAAGTGTTTCAATATGATGGAATACAAATCCATGGAGGATTCATATTCTTATTTCATATATGGAGGATCTCAAGCTAGTTGAGATGAATTCGGTTATTCACAAATCTCGGGAAATATTATATTCTTTGTAGTCTATACATAGACATGTACAACAAAGCAAGTGTTGTGGTACCTACTTGGTACAAGTTTCCATGGACTCGGATATGTCTTGGTCATTGAAATAGAGTTTCAAAGATATATGAAATATGACTAGTATAGTGATCGAGGGAGATCACATGTGTTTCTCTAAATAGAGCACATTGAGAAGTAGTGAAGCTTTTTAGGTTTCTAGTTAGTTATATTCGAGACATGGTACTTATCCACAAATGAGGAGCATTGTCAACAATCTTACTAATCCTCTGTATGGGACAAGCTTGGTATAGTATAGAAAAAACCCTCTAGTTGAAGAGGGAGTATTGATGTGTCTTCATAGGAAGCAGCATATAAAATCCCCATCAGTTAAGTCAGAGTACATAACTAAGGCAGCCAATGGTTTTGATACCTTGTGGAGAGAATCCACATGAGTAAAGACATGGTCAAAGTCTTAGAGACTATTGACACTCAAGAAGAGTTATAGTATGGACTGTCAGAGAAAATTTAAACCTCTCAGAGAGGTAGTTGGGGTGTTGCAGTACAAAGAGAAGAATCATTGAGAAAATGATCAAGCCTTAAAGAACATCATAGAGAATGGCAAGCTCATAGAGAACTTTTGTAGATAGCAAAAGATTCAAGAAGTCAACAATTGTTGAAGAGTGAAAGAAAATATGAGACTTTATTTATGCATGTTATTACACATTTGTTGTATAATGTTTTATGTGATGGATTTAAAATCCATGTTTTATATTTTAGAGAAACTTTATCCTAGATTGGATCCACATGATACTACTATGTGTAATTTGTTGGTTGGTCTTTGTTCAGACTTATTGTATTTTATGATTACTACTAAGAATATGTTTGAGTACCTTTGAGGTACATTAGAATAGTCTCTTTATTATATTTGATACATGGAAGAACTATTTGATTGTGCTATTTAGATATTGTTTTAACCTAAGATAAGCGATGTAATTTGAGGCTATTACTACAAAAGATAAAGTGAATTGTGGTTATTACTACAGAAGCAAGTTGTATGTCATAGAGTACTACAAAATCAAAATGTGTCTTGTGGATAGTACTGCATGCTAAGGAGTAGTGTATCTTGGGAAGCTACCTACAAGGGTGAAAGACTTGAGCCTATAGTCATGAGGTGTTAATACTCAAGATTTATGAAAAACCCTTTATGTGCGTTATGATAAAACACATTTCATTGAAGTCATGGTCATGTAAAATAAATTCCAATAAATAGGTCTTGATAAGTAGATTGCAAATTTGTGACAAACCTGTATCTGTGACAAATTTCTGACACCTCTAAGATAAGCTTGGTATGGTAGGAAATTCTTGGTATGGAAGAGAATGTCTCCCTCGCTGAGAGGGAGTGTTTCGATTACAAAATCAGGATTCATTCTCCAATATTGTGAGTAATATCAAGATAGTAGACTTGTGAGTAATATCAAGTCCCAAATATCCTCATATGATTGAGGTGGTGATGTTGTAAAGCTTGTGAGTAATATCAAGTTCTACAAATATCCTCATGTTGTGAGGTGGTGTACTTTACTGTATAAAGTGGATATAATATGTGAAGTATGGCTAGACATGGTTAAAAGGTTCTACAAGTCTCCTTTAGGGATTAGATACCCCTAGAGTGATTTACTTTAGTATGTGACTATATGACCCGAGGTAATACATATGATCATAGGTTCGGAAAAAATATTATGAGTATGATATAATGTAGAATTGATGAATACACATATGGACTATGCAGAGAAAATTAATATGAGTACAGAGATAGAGAGAGAATTCAAATTGCCCATGTATGCCTCCAAGTGAACTTGAATTAACAAGACATCAGTTGAGACTTAGTTGTAATCAAACAAGTTCATTTAATTAAAGAATCAACCCCTTATAAATTTATGCAAGTGATTGTTGAAGATGACATTGATGGAGTTACATTCATTTTTGCTCAGTTATGTTTAGTTACATTCATTTCCATTCAATTACGTGCATTTCCATTTAGTTCACTTTAGATCAATCAGTTAACAACTCAGTTAGAGGCAGTTAAACTCAGTGAATTAATGGAGGGTGCATATCTTCATTGTGGGAGTTAAGTATGAAGTGCCAACTTGGCACCTAGTTTGTGGGGGCACATGGTTGAATATGAGATGGTGTTCTCAGTGTTAAAAAGTTACTAAATCATGCAAATATGTGTTACCTTCTTTGTATGACTGAATTTGGCTTGTTATTAAAGTGTTATGCATTTGGCAAGATCATCACAATTTTCCATTTGATCTCTACTCTCTTGTTCTCTCGAAAAAGAAATATGCTATTATGTTATAATCATTCTATGTTAATTATAAAGCATACCCTAATATTGTTTGTTGGGTTTTTTTATCCTACGAATTAATGAATGGTTTTCCCAGGATATATCATGTGTTATATGGTTTTATTTATTTGTGTCTTTGGATTATTGATGAGATCCATCTGCACTATAATTGTGGATTAAATTTTTAAAGTTCAATTACTTCATATTTGATGAAACACTAATAATTAGATTAAAGGATGTAGATAAAAGGAGTGAGATGATGTAAAGTTCTCCCCTTGTTCATGATAATCTTAGCCATGATGAGGCAAGTTCATAGCCGTAGGGTTACTAGTAAAATATCATGCATCTGAAGGTTTATTATCGATGTTCAAAGGATAAAATAAAAATTAGAAATCCCTACTTCCTTTGTAATTCCCTTAGGGGAACGGCCTAGTGTTCCTCTTGAGGGAAAACAACCAGGGATATGGGATAAAGTTAAAAGAAAAAATAAAGGACAGATGGAAGTTTCCCAATAATTATTCATAAGAAAGCGGAGCTTTAAGTTTGGTGGAAAAATAATTTGGAAGCCAATATTTCCCCTTGGAATGGACTGCAATTAAAAAAAGAAAGAAACAGAAGGAAAACATACCAAGGGGTGTTGTTGAAGAAACATGACCTTGTCTAACATAATTGATATAATCTTTATGTTATTTCCATTCATTTGAAGACTAATATTTTGTTCTAAACTTTTAAAAATATAGCTATGTGGACACTCAATGTAAGACCATTCTACCATTCAAGGCCATATTTCAAATGTAACATAATTACCAATATATCCTACAATTTTATATGTATGATGTAGAAAAAACACTTATTGTTAAATGTAAAGCATTGGGAACCATTCTCCATAGGAATTGGGTTGTATAAAGTCCCAAACTTATGTTGTATTAAGTTCATAAACCTCTTCATTAGACTTGTGTCGTATCAAGTCTGAAACTTATGTTGTATTAAGTTCATCAACTTATGTTGTATTAAGTTAAGATCTTTTGTTCTATCAAGCTAGGTTGTTGAGGGTATGAGAGATGCTTGTACTATGATCTTATGTTGTATTAAGATCAGTATCTTATGTTGTATTAATATCATTTCCCTGTGTTGTATCAAGGTTAGAGACTTGTGCTGTATCAATTATGGAACCTATGTTGTATTAAGTTCATGAGTCTTATGTCATATCAAGACTGGATCTACTATGTGATGTATGGCTAGTCATGGTCACCAAATGCTATAAGTATCCTTTAGGGATTAGCTACCCCAAGAGTGATTTAATTTAGAATATGAATATATGAACTAGGGTAATACATATGATCATAGGTTGGAAACAATTCTTTTGAGTATGATATGATAAAGACAAATGATTAATTAAACACTCATGGACCATGCAGAATTAATTAAATGATAAATGAGATGAGAACAGAAATAGAGTAAAGATTTGAATTGTCTATGTCATACATCTGCTTTAGAGGCCCTAAATGGTGGATTGTAAATCCATAAACACTCTAATGGATTTGATTGGATCGTTGATGTATTGGATACACTCGAGGCCATACATTTTTTATGTAGTTATCATTTTGAGTTAGTTCATGACCGATCCTAGACAAAGACACTGGGTTGCAACATATCTTTAGATACATCTGTGGTACATTTTCTTATGGACTCAGGTATGCCTCCAATGGAGGAGTGTTATTGATTGGATATATTGATTCTGATTGGGGTGGAATCATTGTTGATAGGAATAGCACTTACGGGTATTGTTTCATCTTGGGTTCTACTATGATTTTATTGTCTAGAAAAAAGCAAGGTTTAGTTTCCCAAAGCACTGCAGAGGATGAGTACATAGTTGTTAGTATTGCTTGTAGAGAAGCAATGTTGCTAACAAAAATACTTGGAGGATTGTTCAATGTAAATCTAGATCCTGCAGTGATCAGATGTTACAACCATAGTTGTATAAATATTTTTGAAAATCATGTGTTTCATGACAAGTTGAAACACATAAAAATGAAGTATCATTTCATTAAATACATGGTACAAAAAGGTACTGTAAAACTTCAATACATAGCTATTAATGAGCAAATTGCAAATGTGATGACAAAGCCTCTATCTATGATGAAGTTCAGACACTTCCAAGATATTCTTGGTATGGCGGAGAATGTATCCCTCATTGAGAGGGATTGTTAAATGTACATCATCAAGATCCATTCTCCATGATACTTTTTTGTATCAAGTCCAAAACTTATGTTGTATTAAGTTCATAAACGTCTTCATGAGACTTGTGTTGTCTCAAGTCTGGGACTTATGCTGTATTAAGTTCATCAACTTATGTTGTATTTAGTTAAGATCTTGTGTTGTATCAAGCTAGGTTGTTGAGGGTATGAGAGATGCTTGTACTATAAACTTATGCTGTATTAAGATTAGGATTTAATGTTATATTAAGATTGGGACCTTATGTTTTATCAAGGTCAGTGACTTGCTTTGTATCAAGTCCAAAAATTATGTTCTATTAAGTTCATGAGTCTTCTGTTGTATCAATACTAGATCTACTATGTGATGTATGGCTAGTCATGGTCACCGAATGCTATAAGTATCCTTTAGGGATAAGCTTGTTAGATTTTATCAAGATCTGATTAGATTATCTACGATCTTTATTTGAAAGAATAACAAGTACATCAAAATGTAAAATATATAAAAGATACACTAGACACAAATATTTTCATCGGGGAAACCATAAAGGAGAAAACCCCGCAAACTTCTTTAGAATAGTAATATGGTCAAAAGAAGTAATAAGAAATGTTCTGCAACTATCTTTATCTCCTCCTCTGATTGTCTCCCTCTCATGCACATTAGAGACTGTGTGAGGTGTATAAATGAGGGAGAGAGCCTCCCTATTTATACCCTTTCAATTCGCTAACCAAATATAATACCCGAGCCTACATGTCATCTCACATGGGGCCCCCTTCTCCTAGAGAGACCAAAATTACATATTACATAATGTTACACTGGGGAATATTTCCCCGACTTACAACAGAGTTTGTACCTCAAGGTCTAGACACAATTTAGACATCTCGTAAATGGGTAACACACGTCCCTAATGGGGTTACAATAACATACAATAATAATATACATCAGAATATCTTCTAAAGTTACAAATACATCAACACTCTCTCTTAACTAGGAAGGTATTCTCTCTCTACATAGTCATCAACACATATGGTCAGGTCTTCATTGCATCATCATCATCAAGGAGTCATAGAGTCTTCATCATAGTTGTTTCCATCATATTCTTATAATTTGATCATCATCCCATACTATCTGTCATCAGAAGTTTCTACAATGCCAACCCTTTTTCATGCTAGATGTAGGCCTAGCCTCCATGTAGGTCTTCATCACCTCTGTGAGCAAGCCATCAAGTAGGTACATCCCAAGACTTATTATATTCCTCTTGCAAAACCTGCAGGATCTGTGACGACTGATTATATGCCACTACAAAACCTGAAGGAGAATCCCAGGACTGATTACATGCCTTGCAACACCTGTTTGCCCTGTTGTTACCTCATCATCTTTAGATAATTTCATCGTCACACGGAGTACATCCCAGATACACATAACACATCACTTACATCCATCGACATGGAAGGACAAACCTACCACCATCCGAGAAATGCACAACATTTACATCAATGACCATGGGTGGACCAACCTACCACCATGTCAGAAAAGCTCCATCACTTACATCAACAACCATGGGAGGACCAACCTACCACCATGTCAGAAAGGCTCCAACACTTGCATCAATGACCATGGGAAGACCGACCTACCACCATGTCGGTAAGGCTCCAGCACTTACATCAATGACCTTGGGAGGACCAACCTACCACCATGTCGGAAAGGCTTATGTGTATCTGCGTCTTCCATACTTATCACTTCCCCTTGGAAGGAACCTTGATATGAAGTACACCAAGATTCTCTCTGAAGTATTCAAACTTCACTCTGGCTATTTCTAGCATAGAATCACATTAGGACTGATTATGTGCAAGGATAACCTGCGAGCTTCCCCAAGACTGATTACATCCAAGGAAAACCTACATGACTGATTACGTCTGAGCAACCTACGATCTTTGCCAAGATTGTATGCTCAGACAACATGTCTCACCGGCTATGCTAGAACTCATCACTCCCTCTTTCGAGAGATCTCGATCAGGATCACATACTGGAGCTTCACTCCTCCTCTCTGCATCATACAAAAATGAAAGTCAGATCAATCAAATCAAATAGTAGATTTCAAAATAAACATACTACCTCACAAATATTTGAGCAAGTGGAAACATATTTTTCCTCAGCTGTACTCAGTGCCATGGAGGACTGCATCCTGCCAAACTAGTAGGCCATACTGGATCTCAAACTGAAGAAGCAACCCAAGGTTCTCTTCTTCTCGGTGGAGCTACCAATATGAATCAACATAACCATGTAGGTTAGTCTTCTGATTTGTATCATACTTGATCCCATACTCAATTGTAACCTTTAGATACCTCACTGCATGCTTTGCAACCAGGTGAGCATGTCTCGAATCCGTCAGGAAATGGCTCAGGTTTTTCACAGCAAAGCATATGTCTGGTCTCGTATTCATCAGGCACATCAATGAAAAAATCATCTAATGATACATCGTGGAATCAACCATCTCTAATGAAGTATCACACAAAAGATTCAATTTCGATTCCATAGGTGTGGTTATCGCCTTGTAGTCCAGTATTCTTTATTTCTTTAGAATCTCCATTGCATACTTTCCTTCACCAAGTAAAATCTCATTCGCATTCTTCCACACCTCCATGCCTAGGAAGTAGTACAATATCCCTAGGTATTTAATCTTGAACTCTGTAGAAATTCTCCTTCTTGCATATTTAAAGAGTTCCTCTTTTCCTATCAAGGGCAAGTCATTCACATATAACAGGGGAATCGCTGGTATTTTGCCTTCAACCTTGAAGTAAAGTTTGGAATCTACTTTACTCTTAGTAAATACTAGAGCCATCAGTAATTTTTCCATCATGTTGTACCATGTCGAGCCTAAGGATCTTCTAGGTCGCTCCCTCTGAAGTGGAGCATCATTCTCCCTTTGCCTTTCGTACTCTATGTATTGAAACATCCTGTAATTGAGTGACAAATAGCTTCCTCTGCTACTAATATTCTATGTATCCATCTAGGGTCACTCGATACCAAGATCCTCTATCTTGAACTTTGCTGAAAAAAATTTCTCGCACCCATCTGTGATCTTGTCATCCTTTATAGCCTTTCATCTTCAATCTTGTATCAAAGGTTAAGATCTTCATCACTCTAGGTGTTCTTCAATATCCTTATGTAACTGTATGTTCTATCCCATGGGTGCCTTCTGAGCTCGTACAAGGCCTTCTTTAATTTTCACACATGAGTTTTCCTGTCATGTGTCTCAAATCCCAGTGGCTTCTCTACATATACTTTCTCCTTAACTTGTCACTAGTGCAAATGTCTCTTCATAGTCTATTCCTTCTTTATTGTGAGAAGCCTCGTGCTATGAGTCTTACCTTGTATCCAATGATGCTGCCACCTACTGCATGCTAGATATTGTAGATCCATATGGAAGACACTATGGACTTCCCTTCAGGTCTCGACACTGCATCCTAGATATCATTCTTCTTGAACTGGTACTCTTTGATCATAGTCTCCTTCCATTTCTTCTTGGCTACTTCTTCATAGCTAGAAGGCTCTGCATCAATGAAGTCGCTCAATAGTGTCACATAACTAGAGTGTGTTTGAGGCCTCTTGATTTCTTTGGAAGTCTCGTCATACTATTTTTCATCTTGGATTATTTCTTATGCCCAAGGTGGTGTTGATGTATTTGTAACTTCGGAATGTATTCACTTGTATATCTTATGTATTGTACCCCGATGTTTATTCCGGGAAGTGTCTGTAATGTATCTGAGTCATGTCATGCCCCGATGTTCCTATCGGGAGATTCAATAATGTAAACAAGTCATGTCAAGTCATTGTGGGTAACCCTCCTATTAATCAAGGGTTAAAGTCCCCGCAATTGTGGGGCCCTAGGGTTATTAGACTCTCCTAGAGAATTCGGCCCTAGTGATTTATTATCAAGTCAGGAATTAGTATAAATAGAGAGTGGTCCTCTCTATTTATCACACACTCACTCACACTCAGTTGTAGCGCATAGCTGAGGGAGAAGAAGTTGTTGGGACTAGAAACAAAGAGACTACTACCGTCGAGAGATCATCTTACTATTTTTGGAGTTTTTCTTTTGGTGTTGATTCTATCTCTGAGGAAGTTGCGGGGTTTTCTCTTTTATGGTTTCCCCAAGGAAAAACATTGTGTTCATTGTCTCTTGTGTTTGATTGTTGTGCTTGTTATTCTCTCAATTAAAGATCCTAATATAATTCTAGCTTGAATGATAAAAATCTAACATGGTATCAGAGCTAACCTGAGAAGAAGACACTATGCAGCTAAAAAAACTAGGGCTTCCTACTTTTGGATCTCTCTCCACATATTTTTCAGAAAAAGAAGGTTAGGTTGACTCTCCTCTCCGGGGCGCATCTTTCTGTCGAAGCAGAATCTATTTCTGAGCATTTTCAATTTTTGACCCGACACTGCTGCCGAAAATTAGGGCTTTCCACAGAAGTGGAATTTTTGAGTGAGCCCATGCTTGGATTGATATCCTCCTCAAAATCAAAGTTTAGAGATCAAGATCAAAGTTTTTGGTTGGACAGAACTTTGGAAAAGTCAAACCCTAATTTGCTCCTGAACCAGCTCTGTAGAATTTCATCTCCAGATCTTGATCCAACATCTTAACCTAGTAAGATCTAAATATTTTGTATTTCCATTTGAGTTTCTCAGTTAAGATGTCTCATCATACCAATCTTGATGAAAATCTTGAGGGAGTTGATAACTTCTGAGCTTGGAAGTATAGGATCTCCCTGGTCCTGGAAGAAAATGAGTTGGACTCCTACATCAATGAGGAGGTTCTGGTTCCAGAGGGAGATGAGGCTAAGGCCTTACACAAAAACAAGTTGGTCATGGCTAAGAGGATTATTGCTGATTCAATCAAAGATCACCTCATACCACAAGTGTCCTCCCTAAAGACACCTAATTCTATGTTTGATGCCCTGACCAAACTGTTTGAAGGAAAGAACATAAATCGGAAGATGACTTTGAGGAACCGGTTGAAGAATGTGAAGATATAGAATGCGGAGACCATACAATCATACTTAACAAGGGTATCCCAGATCAAAGAAAAACTTGAAGTAGTGGATGAAGAAGTGGAGAATGCAAAGATTGTAATGACCACCTTGAATGGTCTCCCAATATCATGGGACTCCTTTATTCAAGGGATCTATGCCAAAAAGAAGCTAGTCAAATTTAGCAGACTATGGGAAGAATTATCTCAAGAAGAAGCTTGAATAGTAGCTCGAGAAGAAAAGATGGGAAGTGAAAATAAATCTCTCACAGTACACTCCAAGAAAAGAAAAAGAAGTTCTCATCACCCCAGAGGTAAGCACTTCCATAAAAATAACACTAGAAAAGATTTGTCTAAAATCAAATGTTATACATGTGATGAAGTAGGACATTATGCAAAAAATTGTCCTAAAAGAAAAAATAAGAAGGGAAACAAGAGAATACATCATGCTCATGCTGCAGAGGATGATGAACCTTCCACAAAGAGAATCAGACAAGAAAGTGATGCTTCCTCAAGTGATGAGGAATATGTCTTGATTTCTGCTCTCACGGGAAACATCACACATGGAAGCAATGATTGGATTATAGATAGTGGGGCTTCCAAACATATGACAAGATTCAAAGAATCCTTTGTGAAACTATCAGAACATGAATCACCCCACAAGGTGAAACTTGGAGATGAATACCAGTATCCAATAAAATGTAGTGGGGAATCCTTCTATAAGCTAGACTCTGGAAAGTCTATGATGATGAAGGATGTATTGTTTGTACCAAGACTAAAGAAGAACCTCCTCTCCATATCTGCATTGGATGCAAAAGGCATGAGGGTTTCATTTGTAGATGGCCAAGTTCTCATGTGGCCAAAGGGAAATACTATTGACGATGCAGTAGTAATTTGGGAAAAAGAGGGAGGTCTATACAAATTGAAGGGCCATCTAGAACAAGCCTTGATCCATGACACAGTAGAGCCAAATGAACTTTGGCATAGAAGGCTTGCACATGTGCACTACAGAGCACTACCTCTTTCAAGCAAAGGTGTTGAAGGACTTCTAGAAATCTAGTCAAAACATGACGATGTCTGCAAAGGATGTGCGAAAGGAAAGAACACAAAGAAGAAATTTCCAAGTAGTGAGAGCAAGGAAAAAGGCCCTCTTGGAAATCATTCACTCCGATGTATGCGGTCCGATGTCATCCAGTTCATTAAGCGGGTATGTATACATGTTTCTTTTATTGATGATTTTTCTAGGAAGACATGGATATACTTCTTGAAGAACAAAGATAAAGTATTCAGCAAGTTCAAGGAATTCAAAGCCTTGATCGAGAACCACACTAAAAACAAGATCAAGACCTTTTGATCAGATAATGGTGGAGAATTCACATCAAATGAATTAAAAGCATTATGCAAAGATTTAGGGATTAAGAGGGAGTTAACCACTCCATATAATCCACAACAGAATGGGTTTGCTGAAAGGACGAATAGAACGATCATGGAAGCCGCAAGGGCCATGCTTCATGATCAAAATCTTCCCATGCATCTATGGGAAGAAGCTGCCAAAACTACGGTATATGTACAGAACCATAATCCACACAGAGTACTTGAGAACAAGACCCCTGAAGAATTCTTCTTCAGCAAGAAACCAGAAGTCAACCATCTCAGAATATTCGGTTGTCCAGTATACATACACAATCTGAAATAAAAGAGGACAAAGTTAGATCCTTCAGGAAGAAAGGGTATATTTGTGGGATACTCTAAAATCTCGAAGGCTTACATAATATACTTCCCAGGATTCAAGAATATTGACATCAGCAGGGACGTAACATTTGACGAAGACTTAGCTTACAACGAATCCAGAAAGAGACCTATTGAAGATCCTGAATAAACAGAAGCATCCAGAATTCATGACACAACCATGAACGAATAAATTCAAGAAGATGTTCAAGAATTAAAAGAACATCAAGAACTTGTAGATCCACCTCAGGAGAAGAATCCTCACAAGAGGAAACCTGCTTGGGTACGAGAAGTTATCCAAGGTGCAGAAAGACATGGGGCTGCAGAAGAAAATCACAGAGAAAGAAAAAGGACCAGGTCCTGCTCCGGGTATGTAGCCTTATTATGTGACTTCATCGATAGATAACCTTCCAACTATGAAGAAGTGGCAGAAATGAAAGAATGGAAGGATGCTATGATCAAAGAGTATCAATAGATCATGAAGAATGACGTCTGGAATATTGTCCCAAGACCAGAAGGGAAGTCTGTTGTAACTTCCAAATGGATCTACAAGATCAAGCATGTTGCAGATGGTAGCATAGAGAAATATAAAGCAAGATATGTGGCTCATGGCTTCTACTAGAAAGAAGGAATAGATTATGAATAAAATTTTGCACCTGTAGCCAGATACACTTCCATCATATCAGTACTTTCTCTAGCTGCAGTAATGAAATGGAAGATACACCAGATGGATGTCAAGACTGCTTTCTTGAATGGTGTAGTGGAAGAGGAAGTGTATGTGGAGAAGCCACTTGGTTTTGAGACACATGAAAGGGAATCTCATGTATGTAAATTAAAGAAAGCCCTATACGGTTTGAAACAGGCACCCAAGACATGGTACGGTAGAATTGATAGCTTTCTATCAAGTTTTGGCTTTACCAAGATTAAAGCAGATTCCAACATTTACTACAAGGTTGAAGATGGTAACCCAGTAATATTCCTACTGTATGTAGATGATCTTTTTGTAACAAGTGTGGATGGGTTGATTGCTGATACGAAGAGGAAGCTTGCTACCGAGTTTGAAATGAAATACTTGGGTATGATGCACTATTTTCGAGGCATGGAGGTGTGGCAGAATGTGGATGGAATATTCCTCGAACAAGGGAAGTATGCAGTAGAGATCCTAAAGAGATTTGGGATGATGGACTACAAGGCCATGACCACACCTATGGAATCAAACCTGAAGCTATTGAGCGATGCTTCATCATAATCGGTTGATGCTATGATGTATCATCAGTTGATTGGGTTCTTGATGTACCTAACGAATACGAGACCAGATATTTGCTTTGCTGTGAACACCTTGAGCCAGTTCCTAACAGATCTGAGACATGTTCACTTGATTTCTACAAAGCATATTCTGAGGTACCTAAGGGGTACAGTTGATTATGGGCTCAAGTATGAAGCAAATCAGAAGATTAACCTAGAGGGTTATATTGATTTAGATCAGGCAGGTAGTGCCATCGATAGGAAGAGCACTTCAGGGTGTTGCTTTAGTATGGGATTAGGTGTGATCTCTTGGTTTAGCAGGAAACAGTCTTGCATGGCACTGATTATAGCTGAAGCAGAGTATGTCACAGCTTATTCATCTAGTTGTGACGCAGTATGGCTAAGGAAGCTACTGTCTAATTTATTTGATCTCTAGTTGGATGCTACTTGTATATATTGCAACAACAAGAGTTGTGTGAAGTTGTCGAAGAACCCGGCGTTCCATGACAAGTCAAAGCACATCGAGATCAAATATCACTATATCAGGGATATGGTGTAGAGAGGAGCAGTGAAGCTCCGATATGTTGCGATGGACGAACAGATAGCTGATGTGTTGATGAATCCATTAGCCAGAGTGAAGTTTGAGTACTTTAGGGAGAAGCCATGTGTTCTCCAGATCAAGGTTCCCTCCAAGGGGAAGTGATGAGTCCATGAGCCATTATGACATGGTGAGAGGATTGGTTCCTTCCATGGTCAGATGTAAGGGCTGAGCCATTCTGTCATGGTGAGAGGATTGGTTCCTTCCATGTCAGATGTGAGTGCTGAGCCACTTTTATGTGACTATAAGATTGAGTCCTACATGATTAGATATAAGTGTTGAATTCCATTCTCTGAATGGAGGCACCTGGTCAGTTACCAGGAATACTCAGTTTGGAGCTGAGGGCCATTTTGATATGACTGTGGGATTTTTTCTCACATGATCAGATATAAGTGCAGGGCCATTATGATTTGATTGAGGGATGTGTTCCCACTTGATCGGATATAAGGGCTGATGCCATTCTCTAGGAGAATGGAGGCACCTGTTTAGTTACCAGGAATCCTCAACCTGGGGTTGAGATCCCTTTCAACATGTAGGATGGATTGGTTCATTACATGGTTGAAGATAAGTACTGATCCCTTTCATGGATGATAGATGGTGTTTCCTATCACGCCAGTGGATGTGAGTGTTGTTCCTTTCCACGAATGGTAGTAGGTGTGTCTTACCATGCTGGTGGATGTGAGTGTTGTGGCTTTCCACAGTGGTAGTAGGTGTTTCCTACCATGTTGGTGGATGTGAGTGCTGTTCCTTTCCACATATGATAGTAGTTGTGTCCTATCATGCTAGTGGATGTGAGTGTTGATCATTTTCACAGATGGTAGTAGGTGTGCCCTACCATACTAGTGATTGTAAGTGCTGTGCCTTTCCACATATGGTAGTAGGTGTGTCCTACCATGCTAGTGGATGTGAGTGTTGTGCCTTTCGTCCACACATGGTAGTAGGTGTGTCCTACAATGCTAGTGGATGTGAGTGTTGTGCCTTTTCATAGATGATAGTAGTTGTGTCCTATCATGCTAGTGAATGTAAGTGCTATGCCTTTCTGACATGGTGTTGGATGTGTTCCTCTCATGGTCAGATGTAAGTGCTAGCCATTCTGACTTAGGTTCATATATAAGCACTAAAGAAGACCTACCTGGAGGTTAGGCCTACAACCAGCATGAAAAAGGTTTGGCTCTATAGAACTTTCTATGACGAGAAGAATCATGAGATAACACCTGTGATGATGACCCAGTGATGATCCAGATCGAGTGATGATCTAGATCCAGCAGTGACGATCCATATCGAGTGATGATCCATATCCAGTGATGATGTTCCCGTGATGATCTAGATCCTGTGATGATCCAGATCCAGTGATGATGATCCCAATCGAGTGATGATCTAGATGCAAGATGAACATGACTTGAAGATGAAGATGAAGAGATGATCCAGTTGATATAGAGAAGAATACCAGTGCTGACAAACTATGTCGAGAGAATACCTTCCTAGTTAAGAGGGAGTGTTGATGTCACATGCCCCAACTTTGAAAAATAATATTATCTTATTTTTATTTTATTCCAAGACATTATGTTAAATTTAATGCTAAGTTGTAAATGATGACTCAGCAGAGTAAATCATATTGAATGTAATTGTGAATATTTTAATTTTAAATAAATAAAAGTGGAGACAACAGCTTGGGAGAGCTGTTAAAAAGAGTGTTACTGGTCAAGTTGGTGGAGGAGACTAGGTGGAGAGCAAATAGGAAAGTGGCAGCATCATCAAACACTTCCAATGTTGCAGGTGGAAACCTCCCTACATTTGGGGTCATGATCCCCAAATAAAGTGGGATCATAGCAGGTGGCTTAATTAATGACAACTAACCCAAAAAGACCTAGGCAATCTTAATAAAAAATCCCATTGAAGAGAGCTGAGGCTGCTCATTCCAGGAGGAGAATCATTCAGGTGAATGTACTTCAAGGAATTCATTGGGAGGGGAATTTGTGGAAGGTGTTTGAGGGGTAAAATGCAAGAAGTGATCTGGAACAGCTTTTCAGTTGAAATATCTTGTTACTGAGTGCAGAGTTAGTACTGAGTCATTGGACTAGTATTTTGTTGGTTGCTCCATCAGTTCTCGGCCAAGGAGACCAGGAACAGGCTCGGGGGTTTTGAGAAGATGATGTTTGAGCACTCTCTAAGAGTTGGTAGGGAGGAACAACCTCCCAACACTGTTGTCATCCAGCTTTAAAACAGGTTCTATAATATTTTAGTTGTTGTGTTGAAGTTTATATCTAAGTATGAACAAATAATGAATGAATTATATGTTATGTAGTGAACTATTAAGCTTGAAATTTCTTAGTTGTTTGAATGCTAAATCTATACTTTGATGAAAAATAATCCTGCCTATGTTTTTCCCCATCTGGAATAAACCAGATCGTACTCTAGCACAGGTAGTGTGTTTAAAATGAATGAAGAATGATAGGAATCTGAATTGAACAGAGTACTTATGTTTTTTAGAGTATTGAAATATTTTCTTTCAATAGATAGTTTCTTCCAGAAAGAATATTAATCTGTTTAGTAGGATTGTTGTTAAAACCAAACTGTGTAATTAAGAATACTAGAAAAGAACAGGGTCATATTATTTTACCAATAGCAGTATGTTCAAGTATGTAAGTCATTATTTTACACAGTACCTTATTTTAGAATCTATACATCTACACTGAAATAGAAGAAATAGAAATGTCAGCTAAATGCTTATTATTTATATTAAGTAAGTATGTAAATATGGTTATGTTAGTTTATATATGTTCCTAATAACAATAGATATTTTACCTGCAACTATTTGAACTCTAGGAAAGGATTGGTAACCTAATTAAATTATGAAGATAAACTAATTTGAGATAAGGAATATAATAAGTAAGAAGTTAATAAATCTTACAGTATTCTTTTTCTTAGAATTAAAATAACTAAAAGACAGTAGTAACCTATGCTTGAAGTATTATTAATAAGGAACTGTCCTTACACTCTTACAGACAAATATATGTAAAGGAGTATTGACAGGTATGAAAATTCTTATTTCTTTCACCAAGCTTACAAAAATAATCTTATTAAATAAACTAAACTATTATAGACTGTTCTCAGTATTTATTAATAATATATATATGCAAATATAAACTTAAGAGAATACAGTATTCACAGATAATATTATTATTAACACAAATAATATTATTATTAACGTAAACAATATTGTTTATAAATCAAAAGAAATTCAATTACAAACTGGAGTAATTTTTAAAAGAACAAAGATTATTTCTACAAACCCTAACCTAGAATTCTTTAAGCCATTAAAATAATTTTAAACTCTTGTGACAGTAATCGACCTTAACGAAATAACAGTACAGAAATCTTTATTATAAAAGTAAAATAGGGTAAAAACCCTAGCTCATATTTCTGAGCAAAATCTATCTATATTATTTATATACATTAGCAACCTAGGATAAACCATAAGAATAGTTCTTCTTAACCATTAAAAGAACCAACTGAATTCATTTCATAGAAATGAAATACAATAATGAATAACATATACAAAATGTATATTTATAAAAGAAATTGTTTATTTTTATTTTTATAAACAGTATGTATCTATAAAAGTAATTGACAGGGTTGAACCCCAAATATATCTATTATAATTACAAATGCCAGTACATCAAAGTCATAGATCAAACTAATTAGATTATGTAACTACTAAACAAATGGGTTATTATAAATTACTTGCAGTCCTTTAAGGACAAACAAAAGGCATTGGTAATTATTATAAATTAGAATTTCCACAACACATGGTAATACTAGTTAATAGTCAAACAAAATAAGGAATAAAAATTGTTAAAAACTAAATAGAATAATTTATTTTAAAACGAGGGTTTCCACAGGATAAACCCTAGATCGTAAACTGTGAGCAAAAATGAGTAAGGATTACAAATAAACAATGACTGTATGTATCAGTCTTAAAAACTATAATCATAAACTTTTACAGAGTATTTAATTCAGGGCGCAAAAACTTCATTTACAGTCAAGAAGGGTAAAAACCCTGAATTTACACAGAGCATAATATTAAACATCTGATAAACCAAAACAAGCTTGAAGACAGAACTGTCTTTACAAAAGAACCATTAATTTAAACAAGTCGCAAATCCAAACATCAAAACTAATTATATTGCTCAGTTAAAACCGAGTCTACCCATCGACTAGCAAGGGTTTGAAACTGGATATTTCAATAAATGACCTATAAAAATAAACCTCATAACTTATGATGAGTCGAGGAAGGCTTCCCCAAACCCTGGGTGAATCCAAATGACCACCCTGATACAAGTAGGGTGAAAACCCAATACATGAACCACAGGGCTTACCCGCATTAAGCCAAAAGCCATAGCATTTGAAGGCAGTCTACATACTTCCTCAAACGTGGATGTATATGGCTGCGAGCCCCTGTAAGAGGTTTAAAATACAAAAGTCAGAAGTAAATAGACTTACGAATCGTTTATGCTATTGTAATGGAATATACACCTGTTGCATTTAAATGAACTTTAAAAACCATTTTACCTATCAGTTGGAACGCTGAACAGTCTTGTGGAAGTACTGACTCCAACAGACTTTGCTAAGACAACCTGCAAGACTAAATCTCACGCAAATAGTGAGCCACAAGGACAGCAAAAGAAAATTGGAGCAGACAGTGAGCCACGAGGACGATGAAAGGAATATTTCACAGCGAGCAAGCCAAGGGACAAACTTGCAAAGTGAGAACTCGCAGCCACTGAGAATGGATTTTACACCAAACACCGGAGACAAAGGCAACACTAAACCAAGACTCGAGACAACTGGAGCAAAAGAGGACCGATGGCAGCCATGAAATCCAAGCAAAGCAGCCTCAAGGGCCAGCACGAACTACGGAGGAGAAATGAAAAGGGTTAGGGTTACAAAGGCTCTTATATCCTCCACACTTGGTCAGGACAAGACCATGTGGTCACATAAATCAAACCATGCGGTGGAGCGTTCCCTATAGTGCCTGCATAAAATGATATACAATTATTTAATCATTTGCAACGAGGGGTAAAACTATATCATAACCAAATTATTGCTTATCAATCAACACGTCACTCATCATATGAGATACTAGGTCATGGTTAGAACATCAACGTTGTGATTACGTTGACCTAGCAAAACCTTGGTTAATGCCGAAATCGTTCATGCATAAGACTCATTCCACCATTTAACCTTATGTTATAATATTATAACATCACAAATGCGATTTGGTTGGTAACATTTCTTTTCTATAAACATTGACCTTGTTTTGGATAGAGACCATATGTTATGGAAGAGCTCAAGCTAACAACTATAGTTCTCCTATGTAAGAATGCATAGTTAATCTCTTATAAAAGGACAATAAAAGTTATAACTTTTGTAAATGGCATAATGTAATAGTTTAGAGAATCATAAACTCTAATTTAAACATGTTTATGACCTTAAACTAATTATAGACTGAATGTCTATCAAACAAAATAGATTATGCATTTTTATAAGACTAATAGGAACTAATAACCAAATGGTAACAGAACTATGAAGTGGACAAAGCATATTGTAAGAACACTTTTATGAAATTCTATTACATGATTCAAAGCAACGATACTTTGATGAATTTTGGTTGTGACTCATCTTGGTTCCTACTAATGATTCACCATGTCTATTGGTTAGTAAAATGGTTATAGAATTATAAAAAATAGCTAGAAAGTCGACCTGTTTCGAAAGCATCAATCTCAGAAAACTATTTGTAGATAGTAATTTAATTCAAGAGAAGTATCATAGAAAAATTAATAAATTGAATGGGAATGATCCTACTTGAGTCTAGAATTATTAGAACCACATGGTTCGACATGAAGTTAAAGTATAGGCAAACAATGATCTCATGTGAGAAGGCATTATGGTTTTAGTTTGCACAATCAAACTTTTAATGACAAGAAGGTTAAAGGTTGTAAGTTTCCTCGCAGAAGCGAAATGTGGAACAGTTTTTACACAGATAAGATAATATTTTTGTTTACATACTGAAAAACAACCATTATAACTTTGTAATTTATATAGACTAAAGTAGAAGTTACTTCGCGACTAAAATTATAATTTTAGAGCCACAAACATATCTTACTATCGCAACGTACTTCTGAACTTTATTACAAGAAAAACTGAAGGAAACCAAATGGTTTTACCTCACAGAAGCTGTATAGAGTTTAGCAGCTTAATTACTAAGATTTTTAATTGCAAATAAAATACTGCTGGATACTTTAAGAATTTTTAAAACGTACTCATTCGATCATACCTATAAACCTGTAAGAACCAGTAATTTTCTACGTTAGCACAAATGCTAAGTAATCCTTGGATTCAAAAGTTAGATTCCACCTACTTGACATGAAGAGACTCATCAGTAAACTGAAATAAAACAATATGCAAGTAAATCTTATTCTTGTTACAAATTGAATTGTTGAGTTAACATAATTAAGATTTTGTAAAACTAATCACTTGATTGTTTCTTTTATTGCTAACCTTTAGCTATTAGTAGACTGCAGGTTTTAACATTAGTTGTTATCTCAAAATTTTAAATTTTTGTGAAAAATTGGGGTTTTGATATGTGGTATCAGAGCACAAGGTTCAAACACTAGGCCTTGATGAAGCCCAACTAGCTTTCATGAAGCAGTAAATTAACAGAGAATTGTTTTCTGAAATTTAACAGGCAGGTATGGAAAGGCTGGAAGAGTATGCAGAGGAGGAGTCTCCAGCTACTGAAACAGGAAATTTACCAAGAGATCCTATACCAGAGGATTTAACTACCAATTCCTCAAAGTTGTTACAAATTGTAAAAGACTTAAAAACTGAAATGGAGTCTGTAAAGCGAGAAAATGAGAGGATTCTGAAGGCTCAAGAAGACATGAATCAGATTCTAACTAAAAAGTGTCAAACTGAGGGTAGGGGTAGAAGATCAGAATCAAAAGATGCCAGTCATCAACGTAAATTTAAAAATATGAAACATACAAAAACTGAAAGTAGTTTGTCTTCTGAAGTGTTTGGTGAACAACGAAATTACCATACTACTAGTGACAGTAGTGATGATAATATGTACACTAAAAAGAGGAAATACAAACCTTATGAAGAAATTTCTAAGGAATTCAAAAAGATAAAACCACCAATATTTAATGGAGAGACTGAGAAGGGGGGGGGAAGTTGAATCCTGGTTATCTGGGATGAAGAAGTACTTCCAAATATATAATTATTCTAACCAGTTAAAGGCTAGAATGGATATATATAACCTCTCAGGAAAGGCTGACATTTGGTGGTAGGACTTGAAGAGAGTTAAGGGTATAAAAGAAAAAGATGTTAACTGGAGTACCTTTAAGAGGTATTTCAAAAAGAAATTCCTGTCTGAGCAGTATTATGAGAAAGCCAAAGAGTTTTATGAACTGAAGTTAGGTTCAATGACAATGAAGGATCTGAACAACAAGTTCTTAAGTCTAATTAGGTATGTACCATACCTTGTAGATGAGAAACCAAAGGTACAACGATTCCTTAGCTGTCTACCTTATCATATTAAAGATAGAATTGAATATGATAACTCAAAGACCTTGGAGGAAGCTATGAGAAAGGATAACTTCTGTTTTGAGCAGAATCAAAAGAAAGAAAGCTTGGCCAACTGGAAGGCTAAGAAAAATAATAATCAGTTTGAACAAAAGAACAAGGATTTTGTGCCTAACAGAAATTTTAAGAACAATAAGGCCAAAAATTATTCTAATAACAAGAATTTCCAAGGAAACAAGAGCAATACACCCAACAATCAAAATAATTTTAAAGGTAAGGAATTTGTGAATAATCATAGAAACTTTACCAAGAACTTTGAGCGCAAAGATCCTGTCAAGTGCTGGGAGTGTATTGGCCTACACTATGCTTCAGTGTGTCCAAACTGGAAGAAGACTGTTAGCAATATTCATACTATACAGGAGGATATGACCGTTGGAGAACTAGCAAGGAGCATGCCTAGAATCAACGCAGCCTTGGAAAACTGACAAGCTGATTATTAGACTTCCATGGTGGAAGTAGAAGGTATGATAAATCAGACCCCTGTAACTATTTTGATTGATCCAGGAGCTAGTCTCAGTTATATTGCACCTCAGATAGTAGAAAAATGTAAGTTATATGTTGATAAGTTTGAGAATTCATGGTTAGTTCAGTTAGCCACTGGTGCTAAAAGAAAAGTAACTTGTTTTGTGAAAGAATGTGCATTAGTTATGGATAAATTTGAAACTGTTGTTAAACTTAATGTTTTTCCACTTGGTTCTTATGATTTGTTGATTGGTATGGACTGGTTACAGCAACATAGAGTAATTCTAAATTGTTATGATAAAACTTTTACATGCTTAAACAGTGATGAAAAACTAATAAGTGTTAAAGAAATTCCTAGAAAAACTACTATAAGGCAGATTTCTGCTTTACAACTTAAAGAGCTGTTAGAAAGGGATGTAAAGCTTACGCAGTAACAATTACTGATGAGGAAAGTAAAATTAAAATAGATAAGTTAAAAATGGAATAAATACCAGTCTTAAAATAATATGTTTATGTATTCCCAGAAGAAATTCTGGGATTACCTACGAAAAGGGAATTGGATTTCACCATTGAGCTAGTGCCGGGTGCAGTACCTATCTCAAAGGCCCCATATCGAATGAACATATTGGAACTTAATGAATTAAAATCAATTAAAAGAATTAATTGATAAAAAGTATATCTGACCAAGTGTGTCTCCCTCGGGGGCACCTATCATCTTCGTCAAGAAGAAGGACGAAACTATGTGACTTTGCATAGATTACCATCAGTTAAACAAGATGACCATCAAAAATCGATATCCATTGCCCCGCATAGATGATCTGTTTGATCAACTACGTGGAGACACAGTGTTTTCAAAAATAGATTTAAGGTCTGGATATCATCAAGTAAGGATTAAAGATGAAGACATTTTTAAGACAGCTTTTAGAACCAGATATGGTCATTACGAATTTGTCGTAATGCCATTTGGGCTTACTAATGCCCCAACTGTCTTCATGTGTTTAATGAAAAATGTGATGCATAAGTATTTAGATGAGTTTGTGGTCGTGTTTATCGACAATATTCTAATTTATTCAAAAACTGAAGAAGAACATAAAGAACATCTAAAAATTGTTTTGCAAGAGTTGTGAGAACATCAACTCTTCGCAAAGTTTAGTAAATGTGATTTTTTCAAGGATAAGATTCAGTATTTAGGTCACGTAGTGACCAAGGAAGGAATTTCCGTAGATCCTGAAAAGATAAGGGCAATCAAAGATTGGCCAATTCCTAAGGATGTGACGGATGTTCGATCTTTCATGGGCATTACCGGTTACTACCGGAGGTTCATTGAAGGTTTTTCGAGGATATCAAATCCGATAACTTCCTTGCAAAAGAAAGGAAATAAGTTCGACTGGAATAAAAAATGTGAAGAAAGCTTTAAAAAGTTAAAAACTTTATTAACCAGCGCACCTATTTTAAGAATAGTATATCCTAATAAAGAATTTGTAGTGTGTACTGATGCCTGTAATGATGGCTCAGGCGGTGTTCTAACTCAAGAAGGGCATGTTATTTCCTATGAGTCTAGAAAGTTAAAAGTTCATGAAAAGAATTATGCAACATATGATCTGGAATTAGCAGTTGTAATACACGCCTTTAAGATGTGGCGACATCACCTAATTGACAGAAAATTTGTTTTAATGACTGATAATAAAGGATTGAAGTATCTTTTAGATCAGCCTAATCTAAATGCCAGACAAGCTAGGTGGTTAGCTTTCTTAAGCGAGTATGATTTTGAAATCCAGCATATAAAAGGTAAAGAAAATAAAGTTGCTGATGCATTAAGTAGAAACGCAAGGCTGAATTTTGCAACAGCAATCAGCACCTATGTTTCAGACTTAGATGAACAACTTAAAGAAGGAATAAAACAAGATGAAATTTACTAGAATTTGCAAGCTAAAGCTAAAGAAAATCCAATAGAAAACTTAATAAAAGGTTACAGTTTAAATGAAAAAGAATTTTTATTGTATAAATATAAATTGTATGTACCTAACGTACCTAAAGTCAAGTTGTTACTTCTGGATGAAATTCATAAAACACCATATTCAGGTCATCCAGGTTATCAAAAGACTATAACCATGTTAAGAAAAGAGTATTTCTGGCCAAATATGAAAACTGAAGTAGCTAAATATATTGCAAGGTGTTTAGAATGTCAACAGGTAAAAATTGAACACCAACACCCAGCTGGTTTGCTACAGCCATTACCCATCCCTAGCTAGAAATGGGAGATAATTAGTCTAGATTTTATTACTGGACTGCCTGAAAATCAAAATCAGAATGATTCTATCATGGTAGTAGTTGATAAGTTCAGCAAAGTAGCTCACTTTATACCTGTTAAAACTACTTATAAGGCTGCAAACATAGCTGATATTTTTCTAAAACATATTTTCCGATTACATGGAGTACCAAAAGTCATAATCTCAGATAAAGATCCTAAGTTTACTGGAAACTTTTGGAATTCTTTGTTTAAAGGGTTAAACACCACATTAAATTTCAGTACTTCTTTCCATCCTCAAACAGATGGACAAACTGAAAGGGTAAACCAAGTATTAGAAGATCTATTAAGAATGTATGTAAAAGACCAACCTGGTAAATGGGAGGACTATTTACATCTGGTAGAATTTGCTTAGAATAATAATTATCAGACATCAGCCATATTTAGTCCATTTGAAATTTTATATGGATGGAAATGTAATACTCCTACCTCTTGGAGTAATCAAGTAGATAGATTGGTATTAGGACCAGAACTGTTAAAAGAAATGGAAGAAATTGTGAAACAAGTGCAGGGAAATCTGAAAGTGGCACAGGATCGACAGAAAAGTCAAGCAGACTTAAAAAGAACTCCAAAGGAGTTTCAGATAGGTGAACATGTGTTCATCAAGGTAAGGCCCAAAAATAGCTCTCTAAGATTGGGGAGTTGTGCAAAATTGGCACCTCGTTACTGCGGCCCATTTGAAATTTTGTCTAGGATTGGACAAGTAGCTTATCAATTAGCATTACCACCTAACTTAAGAGTACATAATGTTTTTCACATTTTCGTTTTAAATAAATATGTTCATGATTCTACTCATGTTCTTAACTAGAATGTTGTACAGGTGGAACCAGAAGGAGAATTTATGTGGAACCAGACTGTATCTTCGGGAGGAGGGAAATTACACTTCAGAACCACACCATTGGACAGGTAAAGGTGCAATGGAAACACCTTAGTCCGGAGGAAGCCACCTAGGAATTGGAAAGTAAAATGCGAGATGCATATCCAATTCTGTTCCAGGGGAATTATGAGGATGAAGAATAAATAACATCGAGGTCGATGTTATGTTCTAAGGGGGTGTGTATGTCACATGCCCCAATTTTGCAAAATAATATTATCTTATTTTGATTTTATTCCAAGACATTACATTAAATTTAATGTTAAGTTGTAAATGATTACTCAGCAGAGTCAAGGATATTGAATGTAATTCTGAATATTTTAATTTTAAATAAATAGAAGTGGAGACAACAGCTTGGGAGAGCTATTAAAAAGAGTGTTACTGGTCAAGTTGGTGGAGGAGACTAGGTGGAGAGCAAATAGGCAATTGGCAGCATCCTCAAACACTTCCAATGTTGCAGGTGGCAACCTCCCTACATTTGGGGTCATGATCCCGTAAGAAAGTGGGATCAGAGTAGGTGGCTCAATTAATGACAACTAACCCAAAAAGACCTAGGCAATCTTAATAAAAAATCCCATTGAAGAGAGCTGAGGCTGCTCATTCCAGGAGGAGAATCATTCAGGTGAATGTACTTCAAGGAATTCATTGGGAAGGGAATTTGTGGAAGGTGTTTGAGAGGTAAACTGCAAGAAGTGATCTGGTACATCTTTTCAGCTGAAAGATCTTGCTGCTGAGTGCAGAGTTAGTACTAAGTCATTGGACTAGTATTTTGTTGCTTGCTCCACCATTTCTCGGCCAAGGAGACCAGGAATAGGCTCGGGGGTCCTGAGAAGACATTGTTTGAGTGCTCTCTAGGAGTTGGTAGGGAGGAACGGCCTCCCAACATTGTTGTCATCCAACTTTAAAACAGGTTCTATAATATTTTAGTTGATGTGCTGAAGTTTATATCTGAGTATGAACAAATAATGAATGATTTATATGTTATGTAGTGAACTGTTAAGCTTGAAATTTCCTAGCTGTTTGAATGCTAAATCTGTACTTTGATGAAAAATAATCCTACCTGTGTTTTTCCCCATCTGGAATAAACCAGATCGTACTCTAGCATAGGTAGTGTGTTTAAAATGAATGAAGAATGATAGGAATCTGAATTGAACAAAGACTTATGTTTTTCAGAGTATTGAAATCTTTTCTTTCAGTAGATAGTTGCTTCCAGAAAGAATATTAATATTTTTAGTAGGATTGTTTTTAAAACCAGACTGTGTAATTAAGAATACTAGAAAAGAACAGGGTCATGTTATTTTACCAATAGCAGTATGTTCAAGTATGTAAGTCATTCTTTTGCACAGTACCTTCTTTTATAATCTATACATCTACACTGAAATAGAAGAAATAGAAATGTCAGTTAAATGCTTATTATTTATGTTAAGTAAGTATGTAAATATGGTTCTGTTAGTTTATATCTTTTCCTAATAACAATAGCTATTTTACCTACAACTATTTGAACTCTAAGTAAGGATTGGTAACCTAATTAAATTCTGAAGATAAACTAATTTGAGATAAGGAATTTAATAAATAAGAACTTAATAACTCTTACAGTATTCTTTTTCTTAGAATTAAAATAACTAAAAGACAGCAGTAACCTATGCTTAAAGTATTATTAATAAGGAACTGTCCTTACACTCTTACAGACAAATATATGTAAAGGACTACAAACAGGTATGAAAATTCTTATTTCTTTCACCAAGATTACAAAAATAATCTTATTAACTAAACTAAACTATTATAGACTGTTCTCAGTCTTTATTAATAATATATATATGCAAATATAAACTTAAGAGAATACAGTATTCATACATAATATTATTATTAACACAAATAATATTATTATTAACATAAACAATATTGTTTATAAATCAAAAGAAATTCTTTTACAAACTGGAGTAATTTTTAAAAGAACAGAGATTATTTCTACAAACCCTAACCTAGAATTCTTTAAGCCATTAAAATAATTTTAAACTCTTGTGACAGTAATCGAACCTAACGAAATAACAGTACAAAAATCTTTATTATAAAAGTAAAATAGGGTAAAAACCCTAGCTCATATTTCTGAGCAAAATCTATCTGTATTCTTTATACACTTTAGCAACCTAGGATAAACCATAAGAATAGTTCTTCTTAACCATTAAAATAACCAACTAAATTCATTTCACAGAAATGAAATACAATAATGAATAACATATACAAAATGTATATTTATAAAAGAAACTGTTTCTTTTTATTTTTAAAAACAGTATGTATCTATAAAAGTAATTGAGAGGGTTGAACCCCAAATATATATATTACAATTACAAATGCCAGTACATCAAAGTTATAGACCAAACTAATTAGATTATGTAACTACTAAACAAATGGTTTATTATAAATTACTTGCAGCCCTTTAAGGACAAACAAAAGGAATTGGTAATTATTATAAATTAGAATTTCCACAACACATGGTAATACTAGTTAATAGTCAAACAAAATAAGTAATAAAAATTGTTAAAAACTAAATAGAATAATTTATTTTAAAATGAGGGTTTCCACAGGATAAACCCTAGCTCGTAAACTGTGAGCAAAAATGAGTAAGGATTACAATTAAACAATGACTGTATGTATCAATCTTAAAAACTATAATCATAAAATTTTATAGAGTATTTAATTCAAGGTGCAAAAACTTCATTTACAGTCAAGAAGGGTAAAGACCCTAAATTTACACAGAGCATAATATTAAACATCTGATAAACCAAAACAATCTTGAAGACAGAATTGTATTTACAAAAGAACCATTAATTTAAACAAGTCGTAAATCCAAACATCAAAACTGATTACATTGCTCAGTTAAAACCAAGTCTACCCATCGACTAGCGAGGGTTTGAAACTGGGTATTTCAACAAATGACCTGTAAAAATAAACCTCATAACTTATGGCGAGTCGAGGAAAACTTCCCCAAACCCTAGGTGAATCCAAATTACCACCCTGATACAAGTAGGGTGAAAACCCAATACATGAACCACAGGGCTTACCCGCATTAAGCCACAAGCCATAGCATTTGAAGGCAGTTTGCATACTTCCTCAAACATGGATGTATATGGCCGCGAGCCCCTGTAAGAGGTTTAAAATACAAAAGTCAAAAGTAAATCAACTTACGAATCGTTTATGCTATTGTAATGGAATATACACCTGCTGCATTTAAATTAACTTTAAAAACCATTTTTACCTGTTCGTTGGAACACCGAACAATCTTTTGGAAGCACTGTTAGCTACAGACTTTGCTAAAACATCCTACAAGACTAAACCTCACACAGATAGCGAGCCATGAGGATAGAAAAAGAAAACTGGAGCAGACAGTGAGCCACAAGGACGACAAAAGGAAGATTTCATAGCCAGCAAGCCAAGGGCCAAATATTCACTACTACATTTCGACCAAAAATCCGACGGCCATATTGTCGGATTTTCGACACTTCCCTGTCGCATGTACGACACTATTGATTTTTTTTAAGCATCGGTGGAGCGTCGTCGGTTATCCAACATCTTTCCAATCTGTCGGTTAAGCGACATCTCAGTCAATCGTCGAGTATCCGACACTTACAAAGCGACGGTGATGAAATGTTTTTAAAAACATTTACACCTACAGGCGTCGCTTAACCGACACCTCCCGGACACAGAATTCGCTTAACCGACACCTCCAAGAGTCTCTTAAGGGACGGTATTGTATTTTTTAAAATACACAGGCGTCGCTTAACCGACACCTATAGGCGTCAGTTAAGCGACGCCTGTGTATTTTTATTTTTTTTAAATATTGTGAAGATAAAATTACCAAACTTCCTATGATATATGACTAGGCTTCCTTTAAAAAACATATACATAGAATTATCTAGTCCCTTTGTGTTTCCCATCATCTAGCCATATCTATGCCAAAAAAAAAAAAAAAATAGACAAGACTCCTATGAATTACATTTTAGCAAAACCGGGCATGCTTCTACCAAATCCACTTCTAGTTACTAGAAGTATGAGTTAGAGTTTTGTGTAGATACCTTCATAATAAATTGATGGGTGGAAAAAACACTTTGACAATCCTTCTACCACAAACCTAAGATTATGAAAAGAAAGAGAACCTTGTTGCTAAGCAATTGGCCCAAAATTTCCTAGAAGACTTCTCGTATCGAATGCTCTTCAATCAAAGGGAAGAATGTGACAGAATCAATACAACCAAGCCTTCAATCTTTGGAGAATGAGAGTTTTTTTGCAAGAAAGTCCTAACTATAAAACCCTTCTATTTAACTCTAACCACTTGAAGAATGTGATAGAATCAATACAGCCAAGCCTTCAATCTTTGGAGAATGACAGTTTTTTTGCAAGAAAGTCCTAACTATAAAACGCTTCTGTGCAACTCTAACCACTTGTTAGTTATCTAGTTAAATTTCTAGCTATGTTTGTTATAAACAAATTGCTTAAGAGTATAACATGTGGAATTTAACAGTTAAGAACGAGTATTTCCGATGTGGGAGGTTCGAATCCGGAGGGGAATGAGACATATAAATTTC
>LPNX010493575.1:3869-23525 GCA_001517045.1 Pseudotsuga menziesii | reverse complement strand
GAGTTATCTTCAAACTAAATATGACAACAATTGAGTGTGAAATCAATCTCCTAGAAGGTGTTATTATAGACATTAAGGAAGATATAGTTGGAGGCCAGAGGTAATGAAGAAAAGAGCAGGTTGAGACAAATAAGGATAACTCAAGCAACCTTGGGGCTATTTATGATTTTTAGGATTGGAAACCTTTAAGGGAGGTACTATATCTAAATAGTTCCAACCTTGAAATAAACGATGAGAGGATGTGACCCTAGAAGGAAATTTGCAAAAAACATGGAAGAATGTAAAAATAAGTTTACTATCCCTCTTGCCATTCTGGAGATAAAAACTAGAAGTTCCTCGCTGTGTTGGGATTGAATTTGGGGTTTAAGATACCAATTTTTGGAAAGAAAAAAAGGAAGTTGAAAACACTAAAGTAAAAGGCATGGCTCTTTCAAAATATAGGGAAATTTAAGAAACACTCATAGCAATTCTAGTGACAAAGGAAGTGGTTATGACCCAAAGAAACCCAAGATAGTGAATGAACACAAGATAGTGAAGGGTTGGTGATGCCATTCTAGTTATGCAATGCTATTATAAGATTATTGTGTCCATATATGGATCCATTCATCATTCTTTATCTTGATGATATTTTACATTCAATAAAACATAGGAGAACATTTGCAAAATATAGAAACAATGCTAGAGACAAAGAAGAAGCACAAAATTCAAGTGATTTGAAGAAATGTGAGTTCATTGTGAATTATTTGTACATGGGCTTCCTATTTACAAATGATGATATATAGATTGACCCTAACAAAGTTAAGTTCCCATTGGACTTGATAACCTCATAGATTCTCACTATGTTGAGATTCAAGACAGTTTATGGTTCTAGCTAACTATCTACAAAAGGTTGTGTAGATGTTTCCTAAACATCCTTTGAAAATAGTCGTTATGCCCCAAAGCTATAGCCACTTTAAAAAATAGATAGTTTACCCTTTCCCAATAGTGTTAAACATGACCTTCACAAACCCTTTGATCAAAGGAGGGTTGGCCTTGAACCTGTCCTTTAATAGTGTTAAACATGACCTTCACAGACCCTTGATCAAAGGAGGGTTGGCCTTGAACCTATCCTTTAACCCTTCCGGCCTTACTAAGTACAAGGTTATTCATCTTCAATGATCTTTCCCCCAACGTTTTAAAAGAGCATTTTTGGTTGTTCTATGGCAACTTAATCACCCTTGAGTATTTCCATTTCAGTTTTGAAAAACGTAAAAAGACCATTTAATAAATTGTCTTGCGGTAATTGAGTGTCAATAGTAAATTTAAATCTTGGTGTGCATTATATAATTTAAATCTTGAGTGTCACTCAATGCGTCATCACTTAAGCGATGCTTATGAGACTATCCGTCGCTTAAGCGACGCTTATGAGACTAGCCGTCGCTTAAGCGACGCTTATGGCCACATTCAAAAAAAAAAATTATCCTTGTGATTTTTGGTAAGTTTAAAAAAAGAAATCCAAGCGCCGTCGGATTTTTCCGTCGGATTTTAGATCGAAATGTAGTAGTGATTAGAGAGTGAGAACTCACAGCCACTGAGAATGGATTTTACACCAAACATCGGAGACAAAGGCAACACTAAACCAAGACTTGAGACAACTAGAGCAAAAGAGGACCGACAGCAACCATGAAAGCCAAGCAGAGCAACCTCAAGGTCCAGTGCAAACTGTGGAGGAGAAATGAAAAGGGTTTGGGTTATGAAGGCTCTTATATCCTCCACTATTGGTCAAGATAAGACCACATGGTCACGTAAATCAAACCATGCGGTGGATCGTTCCCTATAGTGCCTACATAAAACGATATCTAATTATTTAATCATTTGGAACGAGGCGTAAAACTATATCATAACCAAATTATTGCTTATCAATCAACACGTCGCTCATCATATGAGATACTAGGTCATGGTTAGAACATCAACGTTGTGATTACGTTGACCTAGAAAAACCTTGGTTAATGCCGAAATCGTTCATGCATAAGACTCATTCCACCATTTAACCTTATGTTATAATATTATATCACAAATGCGATTTGGTTGGTAACATTTCTTTTCTCTAAACATTGACCTTGTTTTGGATAGATACCATATGTTATGGAAGAGCTCAAGCTAACAACTATAGTTCTCCTATGTAAGAATGCATAGTTAATCTCTTATAAAAGGACAACACAAGTTATAACTTTTGTAAATGGCATAATGTAATAGTTTAGAGAATCATAAACTCTAATTTAAACATGTTTATGACCTTGAACTAATTATAGACTGAATGTCTATCAAACAAAATAGATTATGCATGTTTATAAGACTTATAGGAACTAATAACCAAATGTTAACAGAACTATGAAGTGGACAAAGCATATTGTAGGAACACTTTTATGAAATTTTGTTACATGATTCAAAGCAACGATACTTTGATGAATTTTGGTTGTGACTCAACTTGGTTCTTACTAATGATTCACCATGTCTATTGGTTAGTAAAATGGTTATAGAATTATACAAAATAGCTATAAAGTTGACCTGTTTCGAAAGCATCAATCTCAGAAAAACGGTTTGTAGACAGTAATTTAATTCAAGAGAAGCATCATAGAAAAATTAAGAAATTGAATAGGAATGATCCTACTTGAGTCTAGAATTATTAGAACCACATGGTTCAACATGAAGTCAAAGTATAGGCAAACAATGATCTCATGTGACAAGGCATTATGGTTTTAGTTTGCACAATCAAACTTTTAATGATAAGAAGGTTAAAGGCTGTAAGTTTCCTCGCAGAAGCGAAATGTGGAATAGTTTTTACACAGATAAGAGAATATATTATTGTTTACATACTGACAAAAAAAACATTATAACTTTGCAATTTATGTAGACTAAAGTAGAAGTTACTTCGTGACTGAAATTATAATTTTAGAGCCGCAAAAATATCTTACCGTCGCAACGTACTTTTGAACTTTATTAAAAGAAAAACTGAAGGAATCCAAATGGTTTTACCTCACGGAAGCTGTCTAGATTTTAGCAGCTTAATTACTAAGATTTTTAATTGCAAATAAAATACCGCTGGATACTTTAAGAATTTTTAAAACTTACTCGTTCAATCATTCCTGTAAACCTGTAAGAACTAGTAATCTTTTGCGTTAGCACAATTGCTAAGTAAGCCCTGGATTCAAAAGTTAGATTCCACCTACTTGACATGAAGAGACTCATCAGTAAACTGAAATAAAACAATACACAAGTAAATCTTATTCTTGTTACAAATTGAACTATTGAGTTAACATAATTAAGATTTTGTAAAACTAATCACTTGGCTGTTTCTTTTATTTCTAACCTTTAGTTGTTAGTAGACCCCAGGTTTTAGCATTTGTTGTTATCTCAAAATTTTAAATTTTTGTGAAAATTTGGGGTTTTGACAGTTGATGTATTTGTAACTTCGGAATGTATTCACTTGTATATCTTATTTATTTTACCCCGTTGTTTATTCCAGGAAGTGTCTGTAATGTATTTTAGTCATGTCATGCCCCGATGTTCCTATCGGCAGATTCAATAATGTAAGCAAGTCATGTCAAGTCATTGTGGGTAACCCTCCTATTGATCAAGGGTTAAAGTCCCCACAGTTGTGGGCCCTAGGGTTATTAGACTCTCCTAGAGAATTCGGCCCTAGTGAGTTATTGTCAAGTTAGGAATTAGTATGAATAGAGAGTGATCCTCTCTATTTATCACACACTCACTCACACTCAGTTGTAGCACATAGCTAAGGGAGAAGAAGTTGCTGGGACTAGAAAGAAAGAAACTACTGCTGTCAGGAGATCATCTTACTATCTTTGGGGTTTTTCTTTTGGTGCTGATTCTATCTCTGAGGAAGTGCAGGGTTTTCTCCTTTATGGTTTCCCTGAGGAAAAACATTTTGTTCATTGTCTCTTGTGTTTGATTGTTGTACTTGTGATTCTCTCAGTTAAAGATTGTAATATAAGGCTAGCTTGAATGATAAAAATCTAACAGGTGGTATTCATATATCGAGATGGATCTACTGTTCTCTTTATATTATTCTGAAGTTATTTCTTTCACCATGGTGTCTTTGACCTGGGAAGCTTTAGGTTCCTCTTTTGAACTGTCGTTACTTGTTCTTCGGAATGATCTACAAGTCAAGTTCAATTACATGATTAGAAACATCTCATAGTTTCCAAAACATATTAATAGTGACAAATATATGTCACATAGCCAATGCTACAACATTCATTCATATCTTGTACACATAGAGTAACTTCCAGATGCCTTCTACCCCAATGTTATTAAGAGTGTGTACTACTCCTAATATGTCAACAAAGAGGTTTCAATCTAGAAAATGGAATGTTGTACAACATCATTAACTTTTTACCCATAATGTGCAATTTAGTAGTATGAATTCAAATACTCAAACATGCATAACACATCAACTGAATATAAACAAATGCATGACCAAAAAATATCATGAAATGACAGTTGAATACTTATCTTTATTTGTTTGGTGGGTAGACTCCTTCTTGAGCCTTCATCTTCATCATATCTTATCCAAATTCTAGTATGGATAAGAGGTTTTTCATGAGTTGATTCCTTCATATTCCTCATCGCTTGAGGGATCTTCTTTGAATCATGAGATCATGATCTTCAGTTTCTCCCATATTCTCTTCTCTTATTATGAGTCGAGCTTCTTCTTGTGTGCACTCTACCTGAAGTCTGTCGAAGGTAATCAGCTTCCTTCTGGCACACATTCCTTGAGTGAATGAACCCCATGATCTTGGGAGGCCATTCAAGGAGTTTATAGCAATCTCTTCTTCTTCTTCGATTACTTCATCATAGCATCTAACACTTCCTTTTGGTGTCTTCAAGGATGACACATGAGGGATGAGATGATCTCTAATAGAATCTGCAATGATTCTCTTGGCTTTAGCCTTAGACTCATCTCCATCTAGCTCTTAGAACTTCCTTACTAAAATATTGATCCAAGTCAATTTCTTCAAGGATCATAGAGGTCCTATACTTCCATACTCGGAAGTTGTCAGCTTCACCAAGATTGTCATCAAGTTGGGTGTGATTAGCCATTTTGAAATGAGAACCTCAAATGTAAATAGAAAATATTTAGATCTTACTGATTTGAGGTGTCCAACCAGGTTCCAGAGTTGGCTGATCCAGGGTTTGTCAGAGAAACCCTAATTTTTTAAACTTGGAATTTCAAACTTCTAATTGGAAAAAAATATTGGCCTCTTCAAGGTGAGATATCCAATTTACTCCTTTTCTGAAAACAGTGGTGGGAATCTCCCGAAACATTAAGCCCTAGTTTTCTAATTTCTTCTGCATAAATGTATGAAATTGATTCTGTTGTATCTCCAAAGTTTTGCATCATTAGAGTCTGAAACTTATCACTAATATATCCTGATATCTGTTGCTAAATTTCTGTGGTGGTAGGTTACGGATGTTGTCGAAGAAACCACAGTATTGAAATGACTAAGTTAACATTTCAGATCCATATCAACATTCATCATCAGGACAATGTCAAATGTGGAGAGCGCAAGAATCATAGATAAATACAGGAACCGTGTAGATGAAGAGAAAGTTCTGATGTCGACTTGGGTAGGAGGCTAGGGTTTGATAGGTTAAAGATATATATAAATTGTGCAGAATTAATATAAATATTATAATTTGTGCAGAATTAATATTATTTTAAACTGTTTAAAATAATTTATTATAAACTGTTTAAAATATTTTATTTAAAAAATTTTAAAAAACCATGAATTTGTTAACTTTAAAAAAAAAATTATATAATTGCTTGAAGTTTTTAAGAATTTTTAATTTTTAAATTAGAAAAAGTTAAGTTTATTAAAAGACCATAATACAACCATAGTAAGTCTTTTAATTTTTAAAAAACTAAGGAAAGAACCATTGTCTTATAATTATAAATAGTTCTAAAGTAACCTTAAGTTAGAAAGTCTATATATTTAAAATTGTTAAAATTATTGTTGCTTATAAAAGTTAATAATATTAAACTTAGTTTTACTTTAATTTTATTTTTAAAATTGTTTTTTAATTTCTAATTATAAAATAATATTTCTTAAAATGTTTGAAATTTATAGGTCTTATTTAAGGACTAGGTATGAGGTCTTTAAGAAGAAAGGAGAAGGGATTAAATGATTAGGTTTTATAAAAGTTAAGAATATTAATTTTATTTTGACATTGTCTTGATGATGAATCCTGATATGGATCCGAAACATCAACTTAGTCATTTCAATACTGTGGTTTCTCCAACAACATCCATATCCTGATATGTCTTATTTCCAACCCCATAGGTTAGAGTAGAAATGGATTCTTTGTTTTTTGTATTGTTTTGTGTACTGTTAAGAATAGAGAACTTGTACGGACTTCCACGTGTCACTGGTTCACATTCTGGGTCTGAAAAGTGCTACGAAAACTACGGTTCGCTCCCTACCTACAACATCTTGAGAAATTTTGTTTGGAACTTCCTAGCTCGAGATATAGCAAATCTCCCTAGGTCACCTATTTACGATTGTATTCTGGAGGAGGCTGTGTAGAGGGGGTCGCTTGCCTTCCTAAATGTCACCATATTTATATAATTATATAGTTTAAAGGATAAATGTAACTTAACAAATGAGTAGTTTGAGCAGGTACAACCGCTCCAACCTCTCTCATAATGTATAAATAGTAATCAAATATAATACAAAGTTGGATTGGACGTCTCCCTTCCCAAATGCTTGTCTTTGATGGTTGGGTATGAGTGTAATGTATGCTTGAATGTGATGTGAAAGCCTAGATTTCAACAGGCTGGAACCCTTATTTGGAGTAACCATATCTCCTGAAGTGTACCTAATATGAGGCTGAAACTTTTACACAATGTACAAAGAGAATTTCTATTTGGCCTATAAAATTTTTGGCTTCTGAGCCTTGTCCAATCTCACATTATAGAGAAAGTTATAGAATGACTAAATTCAGTCTTCTAGGGTTTTCAGGCATGAAACCCTAATTTCCATTAGCTACCATTGTAGTTGTATTTCGGCTACACAATGAAAATTCTCTGATTCAGAAACTGCTACCACCAATATATGTGCCCTAGTGAGGTGATTTAGCCTGACCCTCATTACTTGATGATCTATGGAGAGAACACCTTCAACTAGGAATCCCTAGTTCCCGCAGCTGCACACTGCCTTCTTTAATAGAGACTCTAATACCATGTTAGATTTTATTAAGATCTGATTAGATTATCTAGGATCTTTATTTGAAAAAATAACAAGTAGATCAAAATACATAAGATATAAAAGATACACAGGACACAAATATTTTTCATCGGGGAAACCATAAAGGAGAAAACCCCACAAACTTCTTCAAAATAGTAAGATGATAAAACGCAGTAATAAGAAATGTTCAGAAGCTATCTTTCTCTCCTCCTCTGACTGTCTCTCTCTATCTCATGCGCCTTAGAGAGTGTGTGAGATGTATAAACGAGGGAGATAGCCTCCCTATTTATACTTTAAATTCACTGACCAAATATAAGACCCAAGCCTACATGTCATCTCACATGGGGCCCACTTCTCCTAGAGAGACCATAATTACATATTACATGATATTACATTGGGGACTATTTCCCCGACTTACAATGGAGGTTGTACCTCAAGGTATAGACACAATTTAGACATCCCGTAAAGGGGTAACACACATCACCAATGGGGGTACAAAAACATACAATGATAATATACATCAGAATATCTTCTGAAGTTACAAATACATCAACAAAGCTACCTCTAGAGCGATTTACTTTAGAATATGATTATATTGCCTAGGGTAATACATATGATCATAGGTTGGAAACAATTCTTCTGAGTATGATATGATAAATATGATTAATTAATTAAACACTCATGGACCATGCAAAATTAATTAAATGATAAATGAGATGAGCACAGAGATAAAGTAAAGATTTGAATTTCCTATGTCATACCTCCAGTGAAATATAATTGCAAAGACATCAGTTAAGTCTAAGTTGAGGAAAATAGGTTTCAGATAATTAAGAAATATACTCCTTGATTTATGCAAATTAGTTGTTGAGGATGGAGCTGACTGTGAAGAACTAAAGACATCCAGTTAAACTCCTAACTAATGGTTAAGAAATCAGTTATGTTATGTTCAATTCAGTTCAGTTCCATTCAGTTCAACTCAATTATGTTCAATTACATTCAGTTCTATTCAGTTCAACTCAGTTTTGTTCAGTTATATTTATCTTTGTTAAAGTCAACTCAGTTCATTTCAATTACATTCAATTAGAGGTAGTTAACATCAGTGAAGTAATGGAGTGCGCATATCTTTAGTGTGGGAGATAATTACGAAATGAAAGCTTGGCACCAAGTCAAGCAAAGAAGAATATGTAATGTTTGGAGAGAGTACACAGTGTGTATAGTGTTCACAATGACCAAAATGCATGCAACCATTTTCTACCTTCATTGTATGACTGAATAAGCTGGTTATTAGAGTTCTATGCACTTGGAAAGGCTATGACAGTATTATATATGATCTCTATTATTTAGTGTTTCTTAGATATCTCTTATCAAGCAATCTGTAAGTATTGTAAGATCATTCTATTCCATTATCAATCATACTCAATGGATTGTTTGTTGGGTTTTCATCCTCCGGATTTTGGAGGGTTTTCCCAGGGTACATCATGTGTCTTACGGTTTGAATAATTTGTGTGTTTCAATTGTTGTATGATATCTACATGCACTATATTTGTTTATCGAAAGTTTTAAAGTTTAAGTATCTTCATATTTGCTCAAACATTGACATGGTATCAGGGAAAGGGCGTGCAAGAGCTTAGTTTTGTGCAAACACTATAAACCTATACATGATCTTGAAGCATTGAAAAGTTTGAAGCAATGGAATCATTATCTGTCTGACCAGAAGATCAACTTGAAGGAACATCAAACTTCAACACATGGAAGGTGAGAGTGATCAACATTATCGAAGAGCATGATCTTAATTATTTTGTGATCTTCGTGATTGAAGAACGTACTATAAATGAAGGAAGAACCAATTACAATAAGAATAAGTCAAAGGAAAAGAGGATCATATATGACTCTGTGAAGGCCAACCTCATATTGGTGATCACACTATATAAGATGGCAAAGGAGTGTTTTGACACACTCACGATTATTTATGAGAAGAAGGACACCACTCAAAAGAGGGCATTGAAGAACAAGTTGTGCAACATGAATATGGAAAGAGATGAGATTGTAGCCTCATTCTTCACAAAGATTTCATAGTTGAAGGATCAACTTGCAAACATCGGTGTGGAGATGGATGAGGATGATCTTATTTAAACCGCCATCGATGGGCTTCCTACCTCATGGGAGACCTTTCTTGTTGCAATAAATTGAACATAATAGAATCCAAAATTCAAAATAATTTGGCATGATTGCATTCAAGAAGAAGGGCACATCCAGAACAAAGTGGTGCACACTATGGAGGAGAATCTAGCTCTCACGGCTAGAACCAAGAAAGGGATGAATTCATTTGACCCCAAGAATTCCCTCTATGCAAATAAGAAAGAGACCAATAATTTTTTTAACAAATCAAAGATGTTATGTGTTTATTGTCAAAATTCAAGAAAATTTATATAGGATTGTTGTGTGAAGAAAAGAAAAGAAGGAAAATTGCATGCTTCCACTGCAGTAGAAGAAAATTCCAAAGAAGATGCACCCGAAGGGTAAAAGACAAGGAGGGATTATTACCTCATCTCTACTTTGTCAGGATCTCTCATCACAGGAGAAGATAAATGGTTGATTGACAGTGGTACTTCAAAGCACATGTTAGGATACAAGGGCACAATCTCCAACATCAAAGAGAAACAATATGCATGCTTGGTAGAATTGGGAGACAATTCCACATACTCAATCCAAGGAGTTGGATCCACATCCTTCCAGCAGAATTCGGGAGACACATTAAATGTGGAGGACATTCTATATGTCCTTGATTTAAGAAATAACCTACTCTTTGTTTCGGTCCTTGATTATAAATACTTCTGAGTCATCTTCATGGAGAACCAATCATACTTGTGGCTGAAGAACAAGAACATTGATACTGCTACTATCATTGGATTTCAAGAAGGAGGAATTTACAAGGTATCGGGAAAGTATATTGCAGCCTCGACACATCATACTATCAGACCATGTGAGATTTGGAATAGGAGGCTTGGACATGTTCACTTCATAGCAATCCCTAGTTTGCAGTGAATGGTGAAAGGTATGCCTAGTTTTGATTATGTACATGATACTATTTACAGAGGTTGTGCTCTAGGAAATAATGTCAAAAAGAAGTTTCCTAGCATCCATACTAGATATAAAGGCATATGAGATTTAGTGCACTCAAATGTGTGTGGCCCCATGTCTTCCCCATCCCTCAATGTGCATCTCTACTATGTTTTATTCATTGATGATTTCTCTACTGAGGCCTGGATTTACTTCATGAAAGCCAAAAGTGAAACCTTCAGTAAATTCCAAGAGTATAAATCCTTAGTTGAGAATAAGACAAGTAGGCATATTCATTACCTAAGCTAGGATAGTGGTGGAGAATTCGAATCAAGTGTTTTTAATGAGATTTATAGTTATGCAGGGATATGTAGACTGTTAACAATTCCTTACAACCCTCAATGGAATGGGGTTCCGGAGAGAAACAACAGAACTGTTTGTGAGGCTACAAAATCCATGTTATATGATCAATATCTATCTGCTTATTTTTGGTAGAAGCTACTAGTATAGCTATGTACATACATAATATAAGTCCACATGTAATCCTTGATGAGAAAACACCTGAAGAGATGTTCACTGGTGAGAAGACAAACATATCACATCTTGGTATTTTTGGATGTCTTGTGTGTATTCACATTCCAAAATAAAAGAGAACCAAGATGGAACCTTCTGGAAAGAAGGGAACTTCTTTTTGTTATAGTGAGTCCTCCAATGCATTCACAATTTATGTAACTGGTGAGAGACATGTTGAGGTTAGTCGGGATGTGAATTTCCATGAGAAATCAACATTCAAGCAATCAAAAGAGATTGAATGTGATACAAAGACAGAGGATTTTAAGGCTGCTATATCAAAGGATCATGATGATGATTCTTCCCCTTCTGATGTTCGGAGGGAGAATCCAACAGATTATGCAGAGCTACTTGTCAATGATGAACCACTTGAACTGGTTAATGAATCTCTTGCAAAGATGAGGTCAGCATGGTCTCAAGATGTATTGAAATATGTTGAGAACCATGGAGCACCAGTAGGAACCTTCATATAGAGAAAGTAGTCGGATAGGTATTCAGGATATGTTGCATTGATGAGCAACAAAAGTGACTCAAATCCTGCATCATATGAAGAGAAGCATGGCAGAAAGTGTGGAAAGATGTTATGACAAAGGAATATCATTCTATTATGAAGAATGATGTTTAGGATATTGTTCCTAGACCTAAGAGGAATTCAGTTGTAACTTGCATATGGGTTTACAAGATAAAGCATGGTGTATATGGAAGTGTGGACAATTGTAAAGCCAGGATTGTTTCCTGTGGATTTTCTCAGAAAGAGGGAATTGATTATGAGGATATTTTTGCTCCAGTGGAAAAGTATACTACTATTATATCTGTTATTTAACGTGCATTATTATTATGATGGAAGTTTCACCAGATGGATGTGAATACTGCCTTCCTCAATGGTGAGGTTGAGGAAGATGTTTATATTGAGAAACCTTAGGGTTTTGTGATACATGGAAAGGATTCTTATGTGTGAAAGTTCAAGAAAGCTATGTATGAGTTAAAATAAGCTCCTCGAGCTTGGTATTCCAGAATAGAAATTTATCTTCAGAAAATGGGTTTCTTGAAGAGTGATGCAAATTAAAACTTGTACTTCAAAGTAGTGGAGAACCAACCTCTGGTACTAGTCCTATATGTAGATGATATTTTCCTCACTAGAGAGGAAATATTGATTGCACAGTTTTGAAGGGAACTTACCTCAAAGTTTGAGATGAAACACTTAGGTCTTATGCACTAATTCCTATGCCTTGAGGAAAAGAAATGATGAGATATTTCTATCTCAAGGAAAGTACATTGTGGATTCTCTTGCGCAAATTTTCTATGGTGGATTATAAATCCATAAATACTCAAATGGGTTACAATTTGTGGAAAATCAATGAGAATGAGACTAGATCAGATCCAGTGGAACCCACAGTATACATCTTGTTGATTGGATCGTTGATGTATCTGATACACTCAAGGTCAGACATTTTCTATGTAGTTGCCACTTTGAGTCAGTTCATGACTAATCCTAGACATAGACACTAGGTTGCAGGTAACCATATTTTGAGATAAATACATGGTACAGTTGCTTATGGACTCAGGTATGCCTCCAATGGAGGAGTGTTATTTCTTGGACATACTGATTTTGATTGGGTGGCAACATTGTTGATTTGAAGAGCACTTCCGGGTGTTGTTTAGCTTGGATTTTTCTATAATTTCATGGTCTAGCAGAAAGCAGGGTTCGGTTTCCCAGAGCACTGTAGAGGCTAAGTACATTGATGCTAGTACTACTTGTAGAGAAGTAATGTGGCTAAGAAATCTACTCGGAGGATTGTTTAATGTAAATCTAGAGCCTACAGTGATTAGGTTGTTAGGATTTATAACCCTCCCTTGTTATAACTAGTCTTTTAGATTATATTTTCCTAACTTAGGAGTCATTTAATTATTATCGGGTCCACTAGTACCATTGGGTCCACTTGGGATAATGGGGCCACCATTAACAGTCACTAGAGTTTAGGGAACACAGATAGAGGTTAATTGCAACTGAATGTTGCAATTTCCCCTTTTTGGAAATTTTATCAAAATGACCAATTCTTCAATTTTTTCACAATTTACTCAAATTCATCCTCTTACAACTCTAGTTATATGGATTCAATTGATTCCAAAATTCCTCCAATTGATTTCAAAATTGGTGAGGAAGGTCCTGAGGGGTGATGGGACATATTATCACATATATAAAACATATAATCAACTAATATACCCAACCATGGTCTCCAATTTTCAAGGGAAGAAGTTTCTGGACAAGACTAGTCAATTTGGGAGGTGGAAATCCCCCTGGATCCTGGAACAAATCTCTTCACGACACTGTACAACCTTCACTAATGGTGGGTATGATACTTGGATATATTATTAGACATCAATTAAAGTATATTTTAATTATCATATGTTATTTTGGGGTCGAATAGGTATCCAAGAGAACTCCATGAATTTACTAGTATTTTTGAGGTTCCAACCCCCAATGGTAGATGACTCCAAATAGCTCCAAATGCTCTCGAATTGTACCAAAAGGTGTATGAGTTATATAATAACTTAATTATAATTTTTAGGTATCTATTATGTCCTTCCAATTAATTTTTCAATTCTATATCAAATTCTGAATAAGATAGATGCTTTAACTGGCAATTTTGGGGCTCAAATCCCCCCCGGGGTGAATGATAGAAATGGCTTCCCAAGTGTGCTGCAACCCACTCTAATTATCAAATTGAATCATGGGATATGTATAATACATTATCATAGACTCTTATACATAACCAATCTACCTCCCATGGATTTCATCACTTACTTCAATCAGATATAAAAAACTACTTTTGGACCCTTGGGGAAACGAGATGTAGTTTGCTCCAAATGATAAGAAATTCGACCCAATGGAAAAAAATTCTCAGTTACTGAAAATTAAACCTATAGTAGAAATTAATTACAGTTAATTCATTCATAAATCATCAATGGTGCACACATATATTCGATTCCATCAAGATTGCAAGAGTTTACAACAAGGTATTGGGGAAATGGCATTGTTTCCTCAATATTGGACAATAATACATAATATATATTTGCCTTTCAACCTGAGATATTTCTGAAATTAAATAAAATAACACTTACATAATAATATAGAATACTGGAGCAAGATAAGCTCCCTCAAAGATATGGATATCTCACCTAGTGCGCCTCACTCCATAGAGCTGAAATATAGTGAGAAAACTTGAGATGAATGGAAGAACAAGCTGAAATTGAGATGTCCATGAGATTCCTATATATTGAACCTATAAATTATGACTCCATTTAATCTCCTTGAAATAACTTATTTTCCTCTCCAAATCACCAATTAGGATGGGAATCTTTCACCCTCAAAATTGACTAAGGCAAGGAACTAGTCATCCACTAACTCTCTCTTCACAAACCCAAATTGATCAAATGATCAAAATAAATTCTCTTGGTTTATTCCTTTATTTTATAAGCATTCGTATCCTTCTAATTTTCCCCTAAATCATCCATAAACCCAAGCCAAGTCGACTTGGTATGGTTGCTCATGCTTTGCCATGTGCCCTCTCTCTTCCTCTTCCATCTTCCCCCAAATTCAAGTAGGAGCCTCTTGGCCTTCTCCAACTTCCATGAGCACCCTATAATATGCTCTATCCAGGCCTGAAATATAATATATGTTATATTTCAGCCTTCATAACTGACTTGTGTCATAACTGTCATAGAATCTCCATCATTGGTGTCATATATGTCATAAATGTAAGGGGAATCTAGCCAAGTGTCCATGAAACTCCCATTTGGCTCTTCCTCTCCCATGTAAGTTACAATTCAACCCAAATTAGAACTATGAAGTATATGTACAAGTATATTAACCTTATAATCCATCCAAAAACATTATGCTTCCCATATATTCAAGATTGCAAGAGGAGGATGCCATGTGGCACCAATTTTCTAGCTTGTGTGGGCCCCATAGTCTCCATGTGTCCCCATAGTCTCCATGTGTCTCCATGCTCCATTGCCACTTAAATTTTCTCTTGTATTTATTTAATAAGCTACATTATGAAATATTTATCCCCTTCTAATGTCTAAAAATCATTTATTATCCCCCTTATTCCAAATCTCAAAGCTTCCACCCCTAACCTAGGAAACTAGTGATTTTCCTCCTCGGCAATTATTTGACTTTTAGCATCCATTTGACAAATTTCATGAATATGGAAAATGTGATTTGGCCATTGTGACCCAATACAAAATTTGGGACATTACAAATACCCCCTTCCCAATATTGCTTGTCCTCAAGCAATTTCAAACATGGTTGTTGAAGAACCTACTTTCTGTATGATTCTTTGAAGTTGCCACTAAGCTGCCCACTTTGAGTCTTTGAGATTACATGAAGATTTTAGAGAGTAACCACCATGATTTATGTTGCACTACTCTAATTAACATCACCTTATTAAGTGGGGAATCCATCTCCCATACTGGTTGTTTCCCAAATAATTTGGAATCAATGGGACTAAAAACTATCTCAGGGTCCCATTGCTTGCATTGCACTCCAACAATTAAGAGTGCTCTCCAACTCATACCATTAGGAAAGAGAATTCCTGGATCCCATTTTCTTGTATGCATTCTTCTGAACATCGTGAGTACATAATATATATCATCAAAGTATATAACAACATAATAAAAAGATACATCAAGGAGGTGCCTCATCAAAAGATCATGAAAGTGCTTATACCTCCAAGTGAGTAGACTACCATTTTCCAAGTGCATACATGCTTAAAGTGACCAATCAAATCTGCTCCAATGGTATAGGTGAGGATCTCATGTCCTATAATGCTGCTCCCAAATAATGTAATATGCATCAAAATAATAATCAGACATGTTTTCTTTCATCCAAGAAGTGAATGAATAACCTCCACCAAAATATGAACCAAATAAGGAGCAAATAAAACATGAAGACTTCAAGTGGCTTAAAGAAGTCTCATCAATACATCCATGAATGAGAGAATCATAAAGATATAACAAAGTATGTGGCTGGAAAAAAAAATGTTCTCCAATCATAAATCTATTCACCCCAGTGCTGGATGAAGTTCCTCCAACCTAAAATGAACCAAGTGTTGAGAAAGAAAAACCATGAGTATTCAAGTGACTCAAATGCATATCATAGGTGCATCCATGTAGATTTGAATCATCATAAAGTAAAAAATAATGCTACTGCAAATGTGAATAAGAATGTGCTCCAACCATGTCATCATAGAAATTAAATCTAGGAGTTCCATACTCCTCATGTGACAGCATCAAAAAGAACCCTTTCACCCATACTTCATTGAGACTAATGCTGCAAAACATGGAATTGTAGGATGTAGGAGAATGAACTAACTCACCAAAATGATCAAAAAGTGCAGAAGTTTCATCATGGTAAGGATCCATATGGGTAGTATCATTCAGCTCCTTCAAACTTTGTGAAAACTTTGTCATAGGTTGGTTCCAATGTAGAGGAATCATGCTCTCTTTTAAACATTGCATAACCTTCATCAAGAGACCATTCAAGTTCCTCTTCCACCACATCGAGTGTTTGAATCTCTTCAAGTTCAACTTCAAACACATCAAGCACATTCAAATTTCCACATTTCTCATGATCCTCCATGTCATGAGAATCCTCCAAACAATATACCATTAACAATATGAAACATTGGAGGGAAAACAAGCATATTGCAACTTTTCAAGAAGTTGCTCATTTTGAATTGTGAGATTAAGATTATCCTCATTATTCTTCAAGTATACATCATGTAACAACTAATTAAGCTCAAACAAATGGTTTCTATCAAAAATCAAAGACATGAAAGCACCTTTGATGTGGCACATTGCTCTTTGAATCTTCTCCATGTCTTCAAGGAAGGATGTTTCCTCCAATGAAGTAGCTCTCCAATAAGAATTTGACACTAATGCTTGAGTGTCATGGAGTATATTAAGGGATCATTGGATATTCCATTCACTCATCTTCAAGGATCCTTCAATGAAGGATGGTTCACGGGAGTGAACCTCCTCTTCTTCTTCATTCTGGATTTGAGGAACTCCTTGAAGCTCAAGTGGCGATGGGGAAGTTGATATTAGTTCTTCATTTGCTGCTACAAGGTCTTCATATTTATGCTCATGAGAAATTTGGATTGCAGAAACATTTTCATATCTGATCTCTATGTCACCAACATAGAGTTTTGAGCACCCATCATTAGGTACTCCTTCATAGTTCAAACATCAATCCGTAGATGCCCTTTGGTCCATGTCCATAATAGAATTTGTTTCAGAATGATAATCAATAGTTTAAAGGTACTCTTCTTCCTTCTCATGTGATGTTTCCTCATATTTTTCAAATTAATTTGGGAGTGACTTTCAATCGTCTTGATGTAATGCTTTTTCTTCTTCACCACCCACAGAAATTTGTAGCTCCTTAGTCTCCTCCCTACTGGTGCATTAATGATTATTCCAAAATGAGTTCTTATTTGAATTATTTTCCATGACTTCCTTCCACCAATCATTAAGGTCTTCAAAATAAATGGTATTATGTGTCTCTTCATGATGGAAACTTCTACTACCCATAACCTGGCTAGCCATCAATTCAAATGCTTGCTTAACCTGCCTGGTCATATCATCACCACATGACTTAATGACTTTATTCAATTCATCGATATCATCCATAACTTCAATAGGTGTCCATAACTTCAATAGGTGCCAAGACCATGCTCTGATACCATTGTAATGTCCCCTTTTTGGAAATTTTATCAAAATGACCAATTCTTCAATTCTTTCATAATGTACTCAAATTCATCCTCTTACAACTCTAGTTATATGGATTCAATTGATTCCAAAATTCCTCCAGTTGATTTCAAAATTGGTGAGGAAGGTCCTGAGGGGTGATGGGACATATTAGCACATCTATTAGAAATATAATTGTTAGAATAATCAACCCATATTTAGCTACCTTAGACATTAATTAATCCACTTTTTGTCTTATTTGCCTAGTTTCCATATTCCACCTTATGCAAGTTGTCCTCCACACATCCATAGTGGTAAAACTTGCTAAATTTGAGTCATTGAGCGCTTGGGAAACCTCTTGGAATCAAATCTGCTTTATTCTTGGCCTCCCTAGCATATGTCTACTTTTTCTGCTTTATTGCCTGCTTTTTCTGAGTTTTAAGGCAATTGGGAAAGTTTGACTAGGTGAAGTTAACTTGTTTTTTGTCCTCATCATCCTCCACTCTTTTCTCCTATGAAAAGCATGTATGAGTTTTCCTTCCACCATATATTAGCTTGCCTAATTTATTTTTCCAATTCGTGAGCTCCTAGACAGTTTTGGAAACTGCTTTATGCACCTATGGTGGATTTGCTTAGATTTAGTAAGCCTGCTTTTGACCAAATTCGAATGGCATCCTTATGCATTCGAATCTCTCATGTAATTATTTATTTTGGTAGCCTATTACTTCACAGGGTTGGATATTGTACACTTATTCAATACAGATTAGTGTTCAGCTCCATATTCAGTCTCTTTTGTGAGTAATTTGCATGTGTAATTGGCAATTGTTGTGAGTGTAATTGTTCTAACACCTAGGTTCAATTTCCACATGGTATCAGAGCCTTTGTAGATTGATTTCTCTCCTTCAAATTTGTTTTGTAGGTTCAAGATCATTGACTGGGAGCATTCTGCTGACTGAAGGGACAATTTCTGAGCTATGGATCAATCTCAGAAGATCATCTTGACTCCATTTAACTTATTTGAATGGAAAGAAGAGATGGACATAATGTTGAGAGTGAAAGGCCTCTACAGAGTGACTATGGCAATAGAAGCAGATCCCAATGCAGCTACAGAGAAGATTAAATGGCACAACAAGAGGGATGAGGCCTATGGTCTCCTGTGTCTAAGTATATCCAGAGACCTCCTTTTCCATCTTGATGGATTGGCATCACCAAATGAAGTATGGGAGAAGCTTGTTGATATTTTTGGTAAGATAGATGAGATGAGGGGACACCAAATTGAAAATGAATTGATCTCCCTGAGTCCCAATAGCTTTGAATCCCTGCAACTCTATTTTTCCAAGTTCAAAGCACTTATTTTGCAGCTAAAACAATGTGGGATCGAAAAGAAGGATGAGCAACTGGTTTTGTCCATACTCTCAAAACTTGGCCCTGACTATTCAGTGTTTGTATCGACCTTCTATGCCACAAAGTTGACAGCTCGAGCCTGGAAAATGCCTAGCCTTGCAGATTTCATGGAATCTCTCACACAAGAACAAGATAAAGTGGTGATGATGGGCACCATCGAACCTTCCAAAGACCAAGATCTGGTTGCTAGAGATTTGAGGGTGGATTCAAAAAGCAAGAAGAAATATAAAAAGCCACCTGAGCAAAAGAGAGACAAGAACAAGTCTCCAGAGGAGCCTCAAGGTTCCAAGAAGAACCCCCAGAAGAAGAAGAACAAAGGAGAAATGAGCAAGTGCGCATACTGCAATAAGGGCAATCATTCTGAAAGCTCCTGCATGAAGAATCAAGTAGACATGCTGACCCAACTCCTAGAGAATAATGGAATCTCCCTTCCAGACAGCTCAAAGAAGAGGGAAGGAGGATCAAATTCAAAAGACAGAGAGAGAGTTCGTGCATTGGTTGTTGGCACATCAAGCTCACCTAGTTTCATCATTGATTCTGGAGCTTCAAGACATATGGTTTCGACCAAGGAGGCATTCACCTCACTTGACATGTTGAAAGGTCCACCAATAGTACTGGGAGATGACTT
>LPNX010493570.1:0-21405 GCA_001517045.1 Pseudotsuga menziesii | reverse complement strand
GAGTTAAAACATATGTTATGTTCTTTGAACCATAGATTAAATACCATTGTACCATATTGGATCAGTTTAATTTTTGAAGATGAATAATCCACTGGATCAGGTCTGCACCTCAAGTCTTGGCTGAGATCTTCAAAGAGTAGTCATGTATCAACATCATCTCCATCAAGGCATCATCTGTTATGTATTGTTGTTGTTGTGTATCACATCAACACTTTTCTAGATCTTGATGAAGTATACACCCAGACCTCTTAGACACATGCATATCATAGACAATACTACCCAGCCATTTAAACAGTCATAATGAGCTTCACAATAATCAAAGAATATAATAGTACTGGATAATTCTTTCAAACCTTAAAGATGATCCTAATTAGCCTTGATCTTTCCTTTGCATTTTCTTCTTCAGACTTGCTTCTTCATTGTACAATCTCAGACTCGGATCTATGGAATAGCATCAATGTGGACTGTGTATTATTACTGAGAAGGTTCGGGTCTATGTAGAGAGGCCCTTACAACAGTCAGGCTAGGGCTTAAGTGTAACCTCGGGCTGCTTGCAAACCTCAACCTCTGAATGTCATTACACTTGCAAAGTTCAACCTTGTATATGCTTGCAATGGATGGACTCGGACTGTGAATGTATGTGATTTTAACCCCAAAAGAGATGTTCTTTCTCTTTGAAAAGAATTCAGATCTCTGCTGCTGTAAAAAGATGAAATTCAGACTGCTGCCTCATTTAGGGCATCCAAAAACCGCCAAATTCTCTTCAGACCTTGTGCTAGTATACTCCTCAGTCCAACGAGCTACCTTAGTCAATTTTTTTGGGATTAATTTGACCCCAAGGAAGTATAAGAGGACTGCTGTAAATCTTGTGAAAGAAGAAAAAACATAGACTATTGCTGCCTCTGAAATTTTAACAGATGACTGCTCCTTCACTGAATTTTTACCTTAGACAGCGAGCTCTCCATGGTGAACATTTGCCTCATACAAAGTGCATGCTGCTGCAAATAAATTGCCAGCGAGAGGACACCATAAAAAATTCTCTGCTGTAACCCTTGTTTCCAAAGTTAGGGAAAAAATCAAAGTAGAAAAGAAATAAAATATCAGATTGATGCTGCTGCATTTATCCTTCCTCAATTTGCTGCCTTAGTCACACCCGAAATTGCCTCAGACAGCGAGCTGCTCCACCAAAATTTCCACACAACAAAAATGAAATCGTGAGGGCCTATTTATATGAATTTTCAATCATTATTTTGGGGGCCGACTTGTATTTAATTGTAATTTTTTATTATTGGGGCCGACATAAATTTTTTATTTATTTCTGGGCCGACATACTATATAAAAAATATTCTTCAATTAATAGGTGTGCAAACCAAGTTTCATCATGTGCAAGAGGTATTCATCAAGTCTTCAAGGTCAAGTATTTCTTCCACAACCAACTTAGGTCACCACAAGCCTCAAGAGCTTTATCAAGGACCAAGGACAAGTGACCTATGCAAGAAGGTCATATGCCCACCTCCAAGGACTCCATGACCTTATCAAGGGTATCAAGGTCATCAACAAGAACAAGCAAGTGTCCAAGTGTCATCACACCACTATATGTCCTAGGAACATCTCCAAGGGTTATAAGACCCCATCAACCTGCAAACGACCATATCATCTCTTTCAAGGGTTCAAGACCATCTCCAGGGTCTTCAGCATCATCAACAGGGTGTTCAACGTCTTCAGCAAGGTGCTGACATCAATGACATCCTGTGGGGCCACTGTAAGTCCATGTTGGCATCAATGACAATTTCATCAACACACGACAACTCTGGGCACAAATTCTCTCCATGATATCATCTGCCCCTTTCGTCTAAACTTTCCACTCCAGATGTAGTCTCTTCTCTTCATCACCACTCTTTCACTTACACGTGGCCTCTTAAAAACAATGATGAGATACCTTAATAATTTGTTTTTAGGGGAGAATGCATTGGCTGCCCTAGAAATTGTGCCACGTACCGTTTTACTCATACTTTTATCATGAGAATTATGAGTAAATAGTTATTATGAACCATTTTACACATCCAGAGCAGTAAATAGCTATCATTCGCCATTTTACACATCCAAATACGGTCCCTTCATAAAATAAAATTAAATTTCATTAATGAAGTGAGTTTTAATTTCAACTATTATTTAGAAGTGCATTTTTAATTTGACACCTCATTAAAATCTCTCTCTTTTTCTCTCTTTATATATATATATATATATATAAGTGTGTTGATATACACACAATTACTAATAGATAACTAATTAAGTGTATATATTACTAATTAGTTACTAGTAATTAAGAGTGTGTGAGTTATCTTTTATTTCTATTTTTAATATGAAATTATGATTTTTGTTATGGTTTCCTTCTCTCCCCTTTGTTAAGTAAACTTGACTTGGTCATGGTATTTTGGGCCAAGAGTATTTGGTGGCCCATGGTAATGACCCATTGTATTGATAAATCTTATTTTTCATTATGTGTGTACTTGGTTTAATCATTATGTTTATTATATTTTTGCAATATTATATTTTGAAATATATAAGCAAAATATGAGATTCAATATTTCATATAATTATTATAAACATTGTTTTAAAAAAATCAATTACTATTATGGAAAATAAAATTAAAATTTAAAGGTCAAATAAAAAATATTAAATTTAAAACATTATATAAAAATTTATTAGCATACTACAAAGTAAAAAGTCAAATTTCAACTCTCACAAATTATTCTAATGTGGCTACTCCAATAATAGATCCCTAGACAAAGATCTCACCATTCGTGATAGTTTTAATTCATCTTCGGCGTTTGAGGCAACTTTATTTCATCTCCATTGTTCTCGGCTAACTTAAATTAAGTGATCTAACCTAAACCATTTGTGGTCATCTCTGTCACAGCCACAAAGCGCGCCACCTTTCTCTAGGGTCTATTGCGACGTGTGGCACCATTGAGAAACCTCCCAAGGGCTTGGCTAACTTGGTGTACTCTAACGGACCACGACTTAAACCAACCTGCAGAATAATGTTCTTTAGCACTTTAACTCTTTAATAGTTTACTTAGTCTCATTAGCCTTGCCGACAAAATTTAACTTAGCCAAAATAACTAATATGCAACACCAAGTAAAAGGACACATCGATTAAAGATGTGGGGTTTCCCAACTAGCAGAGCCCTCTGACTTTGTATTAAAAATGGAACAAAATTACATCAATGGAGTTTCCAAAGGAAGAGCTCCTGGTACACACCCAACCAACTACTGCACCAAAGAAGAATACAAGAGTTACAAAAGTAAAAGACGGTCTCCTTGCCAAAGATGCACATCCTCCTCTGTCCTCCTAAGCGAGTGCAGACCCCTTGAATTTTTTCTTCTTGATAACTTCTTGCTTCTTCCTCTGTATGTTCAAATTCCTTAGCGCATTCTCTTTATATAGGCGTTTGTCATTTGGATGGGTGCCTCTCTAAGTCAACCTTCCCTCTTACTTGTTGTTAACGCCACCTCTTATCGACTTGCCCAAGTTAACCTCCAACCGCACTTTCCTTTGTTGCTCTTTGACGCGCCCCCATGCAAACACATCAAGGGTCGCATGCTCACACCAAGGGTGGGTCGTGCACCCGTCTTCAAACTGCCGAAGTGGTCGTCTGCAGAAATACCTTTCTGCCACGTGCGAGCTCTTCGGCACCTTCATCTTATCGACACCACCTTGCCATTGTCACGCTCGTCCATCTTGTCGATGAGCCCCACCTTAGCGCGCTGCTGCTGCACTTAACGCGCTTTCTTCCAGCACGCCCTAAGGGGTGCTCGCCATCCACAAAACATCTCATCAATGCCCGCGCGCCACACTCCCGATTTGTCGGTGGTGAGTGTGGGTGCCCGTCTAATGGGTGCATGCCCTCTTGGTCCGCACGCATCAACTGTCAAGCCAACATCATCTTTCCCATGTGGGCGCCCAAACTATGCTTCGGGAAAGTGCGCTAAAACCTTGGTTGTAACAACCTCCCCCACTTAAACTGTTAGTGTCTTGACAAATTCATCCGCTGCAACACCCTACATGATCTCAAGTCACACCCGTTGAAATGTCTGAACTATTCATAGTTCATCCACAGTCATGCTTCTTGACCACCTACTCGCAACCTGTGCTCCATGCCTTCCTTCTTGGTTCTGCTTGCGGTACCTCTCGTGGATAGACCGGTCAAGTAGTTAATTCAACTGTGGCATCCATCACTTGAGACAAACTTCACCATTCTGGAATCATGTTTCCAGTGTTCCTTTTCAGTGTCTTCAAGCTTCCTGCAACTTTACCTTGGCGAAAATTGTCTTTTAGGAAACCTCTTCAAAGGCGCCTAGGGCCTCACCATCGTCATCGATGACAGTGAGCCCAAGTGTGGCTTGTTCAAGTGAGAAGAGATGGGAGATTCCATAAGCCACCGCTGCCCATGTCTTCATCACAAAATTACCCAAATGCCTCCTTGGATGCATCGTCTCTAGAACTAAGCTCTTTTAACCGAGCCCAATACTCTCCGAACCCGACACCATCTGTCCAAGTGCTCACATCCACTAGAACTTCTGTGTTGTCATACGAGTCTAAATAAGACACCATCTTTGCCTTCGTTTGCTGTGACCTCTTCTTGGATTGCCTCTTGGTTGATTTTTTCAACCCTTCAAATGGATTTCTCGCCTTGTCCTCGCACGTTTCATTATGCCTTGAGTTGTCTAGATATGCCAACGTTACCTGCTCCTGAAGAATTCTCAACTCAGCCACTGCTTCCTTAGCCAGTTCTTCGTTCCCTTGTTCCGGTAGCTGCTTGCTCTCCAAGTAATCAAGTACTGCTTCTACCTCGTTTGGTTAGTAGCCAACCTGCTCCAACCGATTTTGTGTCAACTGCATTTCTGGAATGCCTATGGCATGGATGTAAAACGCCACTATGTCCTCTGCATCCCATGGTGGATCGTATTCATTGGTGCTTCCTCCATCCAACACTTCTTCCAAAACAGGGGTTTGTCCAACACCTCCTTGTGTGGCTCTTCATCAAGGTTCTTCTTGACAGAAGTGTCACCGCCTTGGCTGCTAAGCGATATCTCCAACATGCATTCATTAGCAACCTTCGCACATGGTGTTGGGGACACCAACTGCTTCCTTCCATGTTGTTGCAAAGGGTCATTTGAAATGCACAAGGAATCAATCTCTCTGCTAACTGAACCCATGCATTCTTCCAATGCTGATAACCTTCCTATTGTGGATAGATCAGCCTTCATTGTTACACTTAGCTTGCTCTTCTCTACCGAAACTATCTTCTTCGCCATGTTGGGCTGAGGCAAGTTCTTGCACACACTCGGGTCTTCAAAAATCTGTACCGAAGACACCTGCAGTTTGTGGCCTTACTTGCTCTTTTGAGTCATAGTAAAGCTCCATGTCCCAGACTCTCCTAAGAACACCGACCGTCCTGCATGTGGAACTGACACTGCCTTGGCCAATTGAATAAAGTCTTGTCCCAAGATCATTGAGTGATCATCCAATGGAACAACTTTCAAATCCATGTTGTCGTTCCATATTCCTACTCGAATAGGGGTTACGTTTATCTTTCTCATCACATCTCTTACCATAGAGTTCGCTCCCTTGAACTTATCTTGGCTGAACTCCATTCGACTATGAAGAGAACCCACAGTCTTACTGCTCACCATGTTATGAGTAGCACCAGTTTCAACTAATGCAGAAACCTTTAGCCCACTCATCGTCATTTCCACGAATTCAAACCATGCTACGCTCCTTGCAGCTCTGCGCCACAACCTCTTGCAGTTTCGCTAGGGAAATCTTCAGTTTCCTTTGCTGTCTTGGAAACCTCGTCTGAAGGTGCTTCTAGCACTCGCATAGTTTCCAACCATGTTGTTGAGTCCTTTTGTGTAACTACTGCCCTGAACGGACAGTTCTTTGCATAATGGTCTTCCGCACATAGGAAACATGCAACCTCCTTCTTTTCTGACACCTCTGGTTTTTCTCGTCTCAGCCCTCTCTGAGTGCCTCTTGACTTAGCTTTCGATTTCGTTCTGTTTCTGCTCCGAGCTTCTTGAAACCGCAGTTTTTCTTGCAACACTTGTCATTGAAGCATTTACTCAAGAACCCATCCCATGTCTCAAAGTCTATCTATCACTTCTTTCAACACATTTGACAAGCGTTCACAACCTGCCATGATTGCAACCACGTTGGGGGTCTTCTCTCTAACCAGAACACTCTGATGCATTTTTCCAAGTGGCCCCAACACTTGAAAGAATTTATGTACGAGTGTGTCCTTCCTGATGAACTCTCCTATATTTCCAACTTCAACACGTTCATGTGTTGCGATTCCGCAGACTTCTAGCCACTACAGAAATCTAACTTGGTGTCAAGCCACCAACCTCTCGCCGAGCACCTTTCTGAGTACTACTTCACTTCTGGGCGCACCTTCATTTCACTACTGTTGCACTCCACTTAGTGCATAACTTCCCTTAACCATTTTTCCAAAACGTGTGTTTTCCAAACACACCTTCCTCCTGAGTGCACGCTGCAACCAAAGTGCATCTCCTTCACTTGCAGAACGCACCCTACCTGGCGTGGTTCCATTCACCTTAGCACACCTCCAAAAACTGGTGCACTTCACTTTTTTCTGCCTTAGTGCACCTTAGCGTGCTGCTGCAGCTTCCTGAGCATGTGTGCCTCTTCCTGGAGCATGTTTCTCCTTGGCATGTTGTTTCTCTATGTCTGGGGGAGTGCTTTCCCTGCAGAACGCTTGCTCTACCATGTGCTCGTATTGCGGCACGCGTTTGATTGCGGAGAGTCTAAACTATGGAGCGCTAACTGAGTGCTTGCTTTGCAGTGCGTCCATCTACAGAGCACCCAAACTTTGATGCGCGTCCGACTGCGGAGCGCGTTCTGTGGAGCGCCCACTCTTGTGGCGCATTTCGTCTGCGGGGTGCTCGCCTTGGGAAAAGCGCTTGTCTAGGTGACACACTTGTCTATGGAGCGCATTCTGTCTGTGGAGCGCTTGCCCTATGACGTGATTGACTGTGGAGCGCTCGTTTTGCTGAGCACTTTTTTCAGCCTGCAGAGCGCTCATCCAACGGAGCGTCCAATCTATAGAGCACTTCACTCCTGAAGTGTGACACCTTCCCATGACACCTTCGCTACGACTAGACTGTTCTAATCTCACAGATCACATAAGGTTACCAATAATACACATAAGAATGATATAAACATACAGATACAAGAGACAAGAATAGGTAATGGAATAACCGATTATATTATAAAATCACATGAGGGTCCATACATATACAAAACTGAACCAAGTTCTTAACTGGCTCAACATGCTATTATATATGGTTACAAAATGATTATGAGTAACTACTTGTTGGTTCAGTCAACCGACACGACCTTTGGAGGCTGACCTAATCTTTTATTAGTCGGTTAACTCGACTAGTTCGCTCACCGACTAGCTTCTCTAACATCTCCCCCAGCAAAAAATCTTTCTTCGACCCGAAGAAACATGGGAGGTACTCAAAAAATCCGTTGTTTGAAATAGTTCCTACATTTGCTTTGTCTTGATGGGCTATGTAAATGAATGGATGGCCGTTTCTGAACACAGACTTCTACAGTAGCTTCTGCCTTGATGGCCACTTGGTGTTGAAACTCTGCCCAACTACATAGAGCGTTTTGGATATCGATGGTCAAGGTTGTGAGGCTTGATAGAGTTGACATATTCTCTTGAATGGAGCAATCTGTGATGTTTTCCAAGTCAGGTCCTAGCGACTGATCCTTTTCATCTGTTGTATCTAACAATCTTTTCATCTATGGGCAGATCTTGTTGAGTGTGCTGATCCTTGGGAGTGGTTGGTTCGTCCATTGGTGCACTTGTTTTTCTAGATTTTCTAGCTTTGTTGTTTCTAATATGATATGGTCCTAGATTGTACTTCTCATGGTTTTATCCAGACCTTGTTGTTTTTCTAAGTTCTGGATGTGCTCACAAGTATGTCGAGTCTTCTGGAATACCTGTCCATAGTAGGTGTACCAACTCCATAGATCTTCTTCCGTGGTGACAAACTCTTCCAAGTGGTCCTGCAGTACCTTGTGTGCCTCGAAAAATGTTGTGTACTACTGCCTTAGTAGCACATAAGTTTATTCCTTTTGCTCGTCTCTCTTAGTCTACAACTATGTCTATAAGTTCGACACGACACTTTCAAGCAATTGGTATGCTCTTTCCAATGGTTTGTCGGTGTTGGTCTCAGCCATCCCTAGTGTCACTGTTTGTGTCAAAGTCCTGCATTTAGTCAGGAATTCGACTTGTTCTGTTTTCATTTTTTCAATTCTTTCTTGTCTTGTTTGATTTCTTATTGATGATTATTTGGTGAGTGCTTCCAAGAGTCGATCCAACTCTCCATCTCTTAGCTTTGGTGTTTCCACTGCAAAAGTTGAATCCAGTTGATGAAGGTGGATAGTTGTCAGTGTTTGTTGTTTCTGTTGTTCTTCTTTTTTCTTTTTCTCTTTTCTCTTTCTCTTATGCTTAGACTTATGGACCACTTCTGATCTTGTTGGTACTAATGTCAGCTACTGATATGGTGTATGGCGTTCTTCAGTCGGCAGATTCTCAGTCGATTGAACTTCTGCTGTGGTAGGGTTAGCTTGTTGGGTTTTTGGGATGGGGTTTGTGGTTGTTTGTGCTTCTAATGGTGGTGAAGATGGTGGTTCTGGATTGTGATGAGACTTTGGTGCTGGTGGTGGTGGTGACGATGAATGGTCTGGAGTTAGAGGGGTGATCGAAAGATTTGTTGGCACGGAGTCTTCGACTTCTATTTGAAGGTCGACAAGATTGTCGATTCCTTCATCTTCCATGAGGTTTTCGATTTCGCCATCTGCTTGATTACCTTAGAGGGCAAGTAGTCCCGTCTCTGCCTCATTGACTGGACGGTTTTGGAAGGTTGGTATAATGGATGAAATATGGGTTGTGACTATAGTAGCCGTTGGGTTGAGGTTGCGAATGCACGATGATTTGATGATTCCTATAACTGATGGTGGTGATGAGCCTTGGTCGGGTCATGGAATGAGGTTTTGTCAGGCAGAGCTTGACTTGAAAGGTTTGTGGGTGGTGTTGATCTGTTGGGATTTTAGGAATAGACTTGGAAAATTAATGACAAATCATTGAAGTTCAACATCTTTATCAATTTTTTCCTTAAGGGTTCCCGGGATAATCTCATTGTAGCTTGGTGATATGGCCACAGTTGAATCTGGTGTTATTCTAGTAGGAGAAGGTCTTGGTGAATCTAGAGTCAGATCAATAGGATTTATTTCGGGTTGGGTAGCAGTTTTTACCTTTTTAGGACTGCCTTGCTTTGCTCCTAATTTGACATACTACTTGAATTGGGTCTTGACTAATACCTTGTTTGTGTAGCATCCTCCAGTATGTTGGTAGTAGTAGCAAATAGTTCTTCCTCATCTTCTGATTCCTCTGATAAGATGAGTTTGTGCTTCCCCTTCCCTTTTCCCTGAGTTCCTTGATTTTTCCTTGAGGTTGAGATTTCCTTAGCTATTTTCCTCAAATTTTCTTTTGTCATGGAATAATCTGGGTTGTATGATTGACTATATTCCTCTCTCTGTTCTTCTCCTTTCTCCTGTTGTCGAGTTGGGGTGATAACGCTTAGTTTTGTCGGTGTGACAGCTTGCTGTTCAGTCGGTGAATTTTCTATTTGGAGGGGTTTCTGCTCTTCTGTCTATGTGTCCCTTGAGGTGAAAGTACTAATATGAAGGTTGAATTCATAGTCTTCCTCCTTATCCTGGTCGGTCAATGGATCTAGAATGACTTGATTACTTTCTTTTGCAGCCTTCGGTATGGTGATGTCGGTTTTGGATTGCCTGGCCAACTCTCTGAAGATCTCCTCAACTATTGGATAGTAGTCGAGTGGTTTTGCCTTAGCTATCGACCCTTGCTTGTGCCATACTACTATATGGCCGAGCCCTAGTTGCATATGTGTTGTAGGAGGCAAACATCTTCGGATGTTTTGAGGCACCCTCCATCTGGCTGTTCTAATTTTAAGATCTTGAAACCAATGTTCCAGGAACACTTTGCTTTCTTCTTGTTCTAGTGGGGTTCTAGTCATTGAAAAGGGATTAAAGAACCTTATATGAAACCTGAATGACTCCAAGAAGTATTTATGCCCGACTAGACATATGTGGTACATAGCTATCCATATTAAGAGTGATGGGAATCTGATTATTGCACCTGATTCCTGGCACTTCTCATAGATGGATTTGAGTATGTCAACCATGTATTCGGCCCAATGGTATATATTTCCTGTGCTTGCGATGCAGTCGACTGCTTCCAGCATTTCAAGCTTCAAGTCACAGCCACGTCCTGTGACAGTCAGGCTGGTGGACACGATTTTGGACACTATTTTGGGTGTAGTGGCTTGGACTTGCCCGATTATTAACCCCTTTGATTTTTTCCCTGTTGGTGTTCCCATTAGCCTTTCGACTAATCCTTCCTTGATTCCTACAGGAACAGGGTCACATTTGTTGGACAACCTCCAATGGCCGTATAGGTTCGTCTTTGTAACCAAGTCTTCTCCACTTTGTTTCACATATTCTTATATGATTTTCTGGATCTTGTCCTTCGATGAAGACATGTCTTTGTGCATTTTTTGTTAGCTTCCTTCCTCTGAATCTTTCTACGAAGAAAGTTGAAGCTGTTGTCCACGTTTGTAGCCTCAACTAATGGTTCTCCCACCATCGAGCAACTTGTCCTGTAAACATTTCGATTGGGCTTTGAAGTCGGCCATGTTCACCTAGGTTCTTAGAGACTTGTTCTACATGGAGAGCTGGTGATTCTCTTTCTTTATACCTAACACTTTGTTTATTATCTGTTTTTATTGGTGCTAATGAGGGGTATTCCCTTATTATTTTCTCAAATATTTTTGGGATAGTTGATACAGAAAAGCATTGTCAGGTTGGTTTCTTCTGGGTAGATTGATTGGTCCAACAACCTCTTTCTTGGGTTTCATAATTTTCAATCTCACAATCGTATAATTCTGCGTATGAGTTATATCCGACCAAGTCCTGGTTCCCTAGATGAAGTTCACCATAAATATTGGGTTCAGTATAGTCTTCATTATTGTGTATTTGGTATAGTTGTCGAATGTCGAATTCTTCATCAATAGGTTCGGTCCAAGGTTCGCCTTGGGAAGGATGAATGGGGACAATAAATTTCTGTCCATTCCCTTTTAATTTTATTCTTTCCTTGTCTAAAGATATTGATGCTTTCATTTTTCTTGCTCGTGGTCGACCTACCAAGGCTGGGAAGGAGCTGGATCCTTCCTTAGGGTCGATAATTTCGAAGTCGATATACCTTTTATCGTTGTATCGACATTTCTCCAAACCCCAATGGGTTCGATCAGTCCTTGGTCGGATAATTTGAGGTATAATCCTGACTTGTTTAGTTGAGGTCTACCAAACTGTTCCCATGTATCTCGTGTCATAATATTTACTTGTGAACCAAAGTCGAGAACGACTTGTTGAACATGATATCCTTCAATTTCAAGGTTGACAAGTGGGTCAGCATCACTCTTGTCTTTTTTATTCAAACTGCATATATTTTTTGGTTGTTTATCTATATTATTTTTGTGCTTCATATTATATAATAAGTCAATGAATTGAGACACCGATTTATCATTCTATGTTAAACTGAATAGTTCTTTAAGTGTGTTTTCTCTCCTGTCATTAAGCGCTTCCTGTCTAGCAAATTCCTAAAACATGTTTGATGCATCGTTATATAATTGTTTTTGTTTCGTCGGGTTAGGATAATCATTTTTTTCTTTAATTTTGCTTATACATGGGTTATCATCTCCAATTTTCATCCCTTGTCGAGTGACTATATGTAGGTTCTTTGTATGCATTGCAACATGTTTCTAAACACACGACAAGACATTAACGTTTTTTTATTATTAATCCTTTCACGTATGGTGGGACAATCCTCTCGTGAGTGATCACCCACACCACAGCTAGTACAAAAATTTAGATCAGATCTATCCTTGTATGGACAGCCTGTGTAGTGGTGTCCTTCTTTAGAACATGTAAAGCATTGGATGGGTCGTCATGGTCGATTGTCACAATTTCCAGAAAATCATCCTCGAACTCCAAATCCTCCATGACGATTGTCGATTCGGCGCTCGTATCGACGGCCTTCATATCTTTGATTATTCAGCTCATCTTGATCATTACTCCTTGGAATGTTATCATTATTCTGTGTGACTGGATTCGTTTGGTATACTTCTTGATAGTTTTGTCGATTCTTCAGGTTCAAGTGGCAGTTGGCCGTTGTGTGACTTTTTACCTCACAGATTGCACACCAAGATGCTTTGCCATTTTTCTTGTTATATGGGCAGGATTTCATTGAATGCTCTCCATGTTCTTGGAAAATGTCACATAAGCATTTTTTTTTACCAAAATGAACGTCTTGTCGACAATTATCTTTAGTGTGTCCGGTCGTGGAGCATTTTGTGCACCAAACATCCTAATTTTTGAGGTTTAGCTCTTTCAAATATTTTTGCATGATTTCCAACTGTTCTTCCAGCCTAGTATCGATGGGATATGTTGGGAAATCCTCATCCATCTCTACCTGCATAGATTTGGTGAGTGCGTCTTCATATGTTTTAAATGTCTCCAAGATTATATGTCGCTGGATTTTCTATGACATGCCTGTAAGAAACCAATGAATTAATAATTGTTCATCAATTACATAGTCTAGTTGGCTCAGGAGGTCCTTCCATCTCTTATCATAGTCCCAGACAGATTCTACTGGTTTATGAGACGTCGTCTTCAGTTTTTTTGTTGCCAGATGCTTTGAATCTGGTGTTTTAAAGAAAGATAAAAATTGTGCCTTAATGTCTGCTTTGGATGCTTGGGGTGTTCTCTTGATATAAGTCATATATCAAGTTAATGCTCTTTTTCGTAAAGCACCGACAACTGCGCCATCTGTCGTTCTTTGGTTGTAACTTGATTGGCCTCCCATATTGACTCACAGACAAACCAGTGTCATCTAGGATCTTCATCACCCTCATAGAGGGGGATATGTGCTGAGCCATGACCCATGTCGGTGTCGACGTCTCCTCTGGGAGGTGGAAGCGATGGGGGTGGTGGTGGGGGTAGTGGGATACTCTGTGTATCTCTTTGTTCACAGCTATTGTCGATAGAACGTTTTTTCCCGTTAGTCATTTTTTTTGCTGTTTCTTCTCCCACAAGTAGTCGGTTTGGGTCGACTTCTTCTGTCGATGTCCAACTGCACTAGTGTGCTTGCAATTTCGATTGTTCTGTTTCTTGTAAAGCTATGTTTGGTAGGGGGGTACTCCTTCATGTGTTGGGTAGAGTAAGTGGATACTTCGGTTGGAAGGGTATGCCTAAAGTGTTACCTAATTTCCTTCCTTCGGTCGACGTATTACTGAATGAGTATCATCATTTACTTCATTGTCTCATTCAACTCCATATACCGAACTCACCAGCTCTTAGTCATAGGTCCTCTTCCACAATGGCCTGGATTCGAGTACTCGGATTGATCAGAGACAGAGGTCTTACCTCGTGGGGTATTTCTAGTTAGATAACTTCTCGCTACTCTATCCACAAATCCTCTTCCATGGGTGATACTTCCTCATCCACGCCTTCTTCTTGTTGGTCGTGACCCGACTCTGGTGGATTTCTTCCATGTTCCATCACCCCAGTGGTCATTCCTCTTTGCAATGCTCTAGATTGCTCTCTTCTCTCTTCCCTTCTTTTCTTCCTCTTCTCTCTTTCTAACTTTTGCAAGTCCAACATACCTTTGTGTGTCATTGTTCGTTTGATTTCCTTCTTAGGTCAAATTTTCATTGCTGGTGATGGTATTTTCTTCAGTCGGATAGAATCCTTTTTACTCTACCCCGACACATGACCAACTACCCCCCCATAGCCTACCCGACACTTTAGAAAGCTCAGATAGTTCTATTTATTTGCTTAGGAATTACTCCCATTCCCTTTCGGTAATGAATTTTTCCCACTTCCTTTGTTTCTCCACCCAGTTAGAATTTGGTGGCGGTTCGCTTAGTGATGGATAAGGTTCTATGATGTGGCCCACTCCCTTCTAAATTAGGAATTTGAACAAAAGGGTTGGTAAAGAGCAAAGAAAATGCTCAGTGAAGTCTGTATATAACCTTCTCTCGATACTTTCGATCGAGACTCTTTCCTCCACAGCTTGTTCTTCGCAGAATTTGTCTGTGATCTTTTCAAACCACTTCGACGGATTTGTTTGTCTGCCTCGAATCACTTTCTCCAGTAAATGTTGGTCTTTATTTGCTTTCGGCTTTTTCATCCATAAGTTTTTTCACCGAGGCACCGAATCTACAAACTTCTCATGGGTTTCGATGAAGAATTTCCCCTTTTCCTGAGCAATGGTCGATCTGTTTCTTCTCACGTAGTTTTGTAAGTAATTTGAAATCTTACGCTCCCGCCAATTCTCAATCTCTTGGTCTGATATCATCTACGTATGGTCATGTTATCCGTATATGTACTACCAGTAATAGAACCAATGTTGTAATCTCACAGATCACATAAGGTTACCAATAATACACATAAGAATCGTATAAACATACAAAGACAAGAGACAAGAACATGTAATGGAATAACAGATTATATTATAGAATCACATGAGTGTCCATACATATACAAAACTGAACCAAGTTCTTAACTAGCTCAACAACCTATTATATATGGTTACAAAACAGTTATGAGTAACTACTTGTCGATTCAGTCAATCGACACGACCTTTGGAGGCCAACCGAATCGGCTCACCAACTAGCTCCTCCGACACAGACCAACACTTAGCGCTTTCATGCCTAAGCGACTTACTGAACCTGCACTGTAGTTTCGGTTGGCTATTCAAGCCCTTCGTCGAAACCACCTGTCAATGTCGTCTACACCAAAACTGCACTTCGTTGTTAACACAGCTCTGATACCACCTGTCACAACCACAACACATGCCACCTTTCTCTAGGGTCTGTTGCGACATGTGACACCGTCTAGAAACCTTGTAACACCCCGGTTTTGATCCCATTGCATTAGATGTATATGATGTATATATTATAAATGATCATGGTGCGGAGCTAAATTCCAAGGCCCCACCATCGATTGGTTATGCTATGTTTCGGATTTAAATTGTCGTCGATGGTATATCGGGGCATATGGCATACATATTGAGTTTTGTCGTCATGTAAATATGCATCTTTAATTAAATAACCCAACCAGCTACGTCCGTGGCAACTAAATTGAGAAGGGGCATGATTTTCACAAGGATAAGGGTGGGGGAATTGTCAAACCTTGAACCATGAGAGAAAATCCATGTTTCACCACTCTATTTTGATTTTCCCATCTTTTCTTGTCTTACCCAACCACCACCATTAACATCTGCTGCTGTTAGCTGGGGCAGTTATGGCTAGGAGTGGAGTGTGGCAGGACTGTCAGTCCTTGCCCACACGCACACTCCACCAGTATGGTTGACCTCATGATGGCAAGCAAAAACCACGGCCATCACTCCAGCGGACACTCCACTCTCTCCACGACGGTGCTGAAACACTCACGCACTTCCAACTACTACGCATCCTGACCATTGTCTATTCATCCTCATAGATAGGCGGAGTTGTTCATCCTCATGCAGGGACCATTGTCTGTTCATTGTTCTGACACCCAAGTTTCTTTCTTGTTTGGTCTCACGCAGCCAGGAGGGAGGAGCCGCCTCCACTGTCATTCCTATTTTTTCCACATAGAGGAATCGGGTGTGTTTCAACCCGTATTTGGGATTTGGTGTGAATTTTCTCTCACGCACTAGGTTCTGCATTATTGTTACTCATGCAACAAGCTAGGGGCTGTTCGGTCCCTATCACCCACAATTTTTCCTGTGGAGAGCCATTTTACACTCAGGGACTATGTGACGGACTGTTGTTTTCCCCATGTTGTGAATTGTGTTTACTGATATGTTTTGTGATTGTTGTAATTTGCTTGGGATTTGTTTTGGCCATGATAGGGCCAAAAACAACTCAGGAGTCGTTTGCCCTATTTAAGCTGTAACAACTGACTGATTGCATGTGTGCAATGGTTGGTCTTCGGACTATGTTGGGAGCAGGGATGGGGGCTTGGTTTTCTTGATAAACTTGGTGTGTTTGGAAACCACACAGACAGAGCTAGAGGGCTGGCTTTCTTCTCCACAACCCCTGAATAGCACTGGAAGGGAATGCAGGGCCCGAGGGACTGTGTAGCAGAGAAAGGACTGATTCCTTGTGTTGGGTGTGTGTGGGTGTCTTAGAAGTCAGGCTAGTTCTAGTGTAGGTGTTCCTGGCTCTATAATGAGCTCACCAGCTTAGCATTTATCCTTTCCCAACTCCTTGATGGCCTGATAAACCTGACCATGTTGGCTTGGCTGTCTTGTTGATGGCCTGAGAAACCCAACTATGTTGGCTTGGCTGTGTTTTGTGTATCCTTGGCTATGTGTAAGCCTGCTTGTTCCTTATTCCTTGGAGAATCATGCCCAGCTCGGGGGTGGTAGCATTGCTAAGAGATTAAGGAGCACGCTGGCCTATGATTGGGTGGAACGTTGCAGTGACGTAACTGGATGCGGAACGAGCTCTTCATAAGATAAGTAATCTTGTCTATTTTACTTCTGCAATCATATTTTCTGTTAATGAATGTGATGAACATGTAGAATGCTTGTATGAACGTATGTTTGCTTCCGCTGTGTATATAAATAATTGCATCTGTGCATGTTCTACTTCAATGCATCTTGTTTTCAGCATTTCAGCAATTTTATGAATGCACATGTTCATGGGGCTGATAGCCTGGATGGTTAACGCCATGGTAGCGTCCTCTTCGCCGGTCGGAGGGTTGGGGAAGTTACAGTCTGGTATCAGAGCTCATGTTGCAGCATGGGCCTGAATGGACCACGAAGATGTAGTGACAGAAGCAGGATTCATTTCTTCCCAGCAGAGATTAGAGGTTGATGACAGAAAACTTCCACAAATTTGTCTAATTGTTTGAACAGTCGGTTCATCGGAACACTTTGCGGGAAGGGCTTCCGATGTAGTGGATAGCTAGGTGAAAGCATACCCGACGGAGGACAGTTGGAGGGAAAATTGTGTAAATTTTCTAAGTGTTCGACGTTCGTCAACGGAAAAAGTTGATCGAGCGCCCGCCATTGCAAATGGCTAGACAACTACGCGTCCGACGGGTAAGGCCTCCGACCACCGACGCAGTAAAGAAAGTTCAAAATTTTTCTAAGTAATGAAAACATAGACCATCGGAAGCAGAAAGGGTTTCGTGTGGTGCCATTTCAAAAGCCTAGAGCACTAGCCTTCCGACAAGAAGAGACTACCGATACCGATCAGGTTATGCCACAGGAGGTTGGGCTGCCAATCTAGAGAAGAGCGAAGATGGTGGGCCGCCGTTGCGGCTGCTGATGGAACTATTTCACCGACGAAAAGAAGAGAATGGAGCCGATCAAGCGGCAAAAAGGAAGACTAAAGGGGGGAAATTTTCAAAAAAAATTCTAAGTCTTGGAGTCGTCAGCCATCGATGATGGTTAGTGGATTAAACATCCACCGTTGCGGCTGCCTAGATGACTAACCACCCGATGCACAAGACACAAGATTGTCAATGAACAACAAAGGAAGTTAGTTGTGCTGACCGCCGAAATGTCGGAATGTTAGTTGGGATGAGACCCGATCTTGTACAAGGAAATTTTGAGTTTTTCAAGTGGGATTTCTTAGCAATTTTCGGTTGTTTTCCAGTGGGATTTTCAGGGTATTTTCAGGGCTAAAAAGGAGAAAGTGGCAGTGATCTTATGCGCCAGATTGCGCGAAAATCATAGATTTACAAAAAAAAATGAGGGTGTTTCCCTCGACCCACCTTGCAATGGCGTAGGGAAGCCACAAGGGGGAAAGCCCCCTTGATCCCCATCGTTCCCCTGAGACAGACGTTCTTGAGGAAGAAAATTCTATGTTTGGGAAAACTTGTAATTTTATGATTTTTCCAGGAGAGGGTAAGTAATGCTAGTTTATATCAATGTTATGCATCTAACACTTGTGTTACTAACACATTTACAGAATCATAGTCACCTTCAAGAGCAGTATTCTAGGTAGTTCAGTTTGGTAAGTAAGTGGTCGTTCAGTTATGAGAACCCATGATGGATATGATGCTCGGGATTCTTATGAGTGTGCTCGAGATGCCATAGGAGAAAATGTCTGTAATGGAAATGATGACATAGAGTCTAATGGAAGGAGATTCCAAGAGACACCTTCAGATGTTGCAGCCACCATGAGAAGCTTGATCAAAGCCCAGGAAGAGCAGCATCAGTTGAATGCTGCAATGTTGCAGAGTTTGACAGACTTGCAAAGAAAGATAGACTCTGGACGAGGTACAGCAAGACCCGAAGGTAGTAAGAGCAGTACTAGGAGAAGGAGAAGGAATTCTAGTGGATCATATGATTCTGAAGAATCCAGTGGGGTTTCAAGTTCTTCTTCTCATAAAAGGAAAAGAAAGAGACACCATAGGGATCGCTCTTGGGATGAATTTAAGAAAGCTAAACCTCCTACATTTGATGGTGAGGTAAAGACTGGACAAGAGGCTGAAGCTTGGTTTCTTGGGATAAAGAAGTACTTTCAAGTGCATGATTATTCAGGAAACATAAAGGTAAGAGTTTCCATATTCAATCTAAATGGAAGAGCATCCATTTGGTGGGAACACTTCAAGCAAGTAAAGAGGATCAGTGAAAGGAGACTTAAGTGGAAACAATTCACGAAGTATTTTAAGCAGAAATACCTCTCTAACAGGTATTATGATGACAAGATTAAGGAGTTCCGTGAGCTAAGATTGGGACAGTAGACCATGGAAGATTATGCAAATAAGTTTTTGGAGCTGTTGAGGTATGTCCGGTACATCAGAGATGAAAAAATAAAGGTCCAGCATTTTCTGAGTGGATTACCTCAGTCTTACAAAGATAGAATTGAGTTTTACGAACCTAGAACTCTTGAAGAAGCAATAAGGAAGGCTAAGTATTGCTATGAGCAAAGCAAAGGTAAGCCGGATTACCATAAGGCATGGAAGGACAAGAAGAATGAGAAGTTTGACTAAAGAGAGAAAGGTTTCAAACCTTCTAACTTCAGGAATCAGCAGAAGCAGACATCCCAAGCTGCGAGTAAACCAGTTGGAGTGATAGGAGAAAAGCCTAAAGATCCACAACAGAATAGAGGACCACTCCAATGTTGGAAATGTGGAGGACCCCACATGCCCAGGAATTTTCCACTTGAGAATGAGAGTGCAAGGCCATCTTACAACATTCAAGAAGCAGAAATAGTGGGTCAAGTAGCAATGGCAGTCCCTAGAATTTATGCAGCACTGGAGGACCTCCAGGCAGATCACCAATCAGCTGTGGTTGAAGTAGCAAGTAAGATTGTTGGGGAATCTGTTTCTATTTGAATTGACCTTGGTTCCACGCACAGTTACATTACTCCTAGTGTTAGAATAATCAACCCATAGTTTACCACCTTAGACATTAATTTAATTATTTTTGTCTTATTTGCCTAGTTCATGTGTCCCACCTTATGCAAGTTGTCAATTACCTATCCATAGTGGTCCAACTTGCCTAATTTGACCCATGTAGCACTTGGGAAACCTCAAGGAATCAATTCTGCTTTATTCTTGGCCTCCTAGGTGCCCTTCTGCTTTTTCTACTTTATTGCTTGCTTTTTCAGTGTCTTAAGGCAATTGGGAAAGTTTGACTAGGTGAGGTGAACTAGTTTTTGGTCCTCTACATCCTCCACTCTTTTCTCCTTGGAAAAGCATGTATGAGTTGTCATTCCATCACTCTTTATCTTGCCTAATCCTTTTTGCTAATTCGTGAGCTCCATGACATATTTGGGATCAGCATTTTACACCTATCGGGGATTTGCTTATTTTTGGTAAGCCTGCTTTATGCTAGATTCGAATTGCCTCCTTATGCATTCGAATCCCTGATGTAATTATTTAATACAGCAGCCTATGTTATTATAGGGTTGGCTATTTTACACTTATTCAATACAGTTTAGTGTTCAGCTCATTATTCAATCTCTTTTGTGAGTGATTTTGCATGATCAATTGATAATTGTTGTGATTAAATTTAATCTATCACTGGGTTCAATTTCCACATGGTATCAGAGCCATTGTAGATCGATTTCTTTCCTTCAAAATTGTTTTGCAGGTTCGACATCAGTGACTGAGAGCCTTCTACTGACAGCCGGGACAGATTTCTAAGCTATGGATCAATCTCAGAAGATCATCTTGACTCCCTTCAATTTCTTTGAATGGAAAGCAGAGATGGAGATACTGTTGAGAGCGAAAGGCCTCTACAGGGTGACTATGGCAACAGAAGCAAAGCCCAATGCAGTTGCAGAGAAGATAAAATGGCACAACAAGAGGGATGAGGCCTATGGTCTCCTGTGTCTGAGTATTTCCAGAGACCTCCTTTTCCATCTTGATGGATTGACATCACCGAATGAAGTATGGGAGAAGCTCACTGATCTTTTTGGAAAGACAGATGAGATGAGGGGACATCAAATCGAGAATGAACTGATCTCCCTGAGTCAAAATAGCTTTGGATCCCTGCAACTCTATTTCTCCAAGTTCAAAGCACTTGTTTTGCAGCTGAAATAGTGTGGGATCGAAAAGAAGGATGATCAGCTGGTCTTGGCCATTCTCTCGAAGATTGGCCCTGATTATTCAGTGTTTGTTTCGACCTTCTATGCCACAAAACTAACAGCTCGAACCCGGAAGATGCCCAGCCTTGCATATTTCATGGAATCCTTCACACAAGAACATGACAAGCTGGTGATGATGGGCACCATCAAACCATCCAAAGATCAAGCTCTGATTGCTGGAGATTCGAAGGTGGATTCAAAAAGCAAAAAGAAAGCTAAAAAGCCACCTGAGCAAAACAGAGACAAGAAACAGTCTCCGGAGGAGCCACAAGGTTCCAAGAATAACTACCAGAAAAAGAAAAACAAAGGTGAAATGAGCAAGTGCACATACTGCAATAAGGGAAATCACACTGAAAGCTATTGTATGAAGAAGCAAATAGACATGCTGACCCAACTCCTGGAGAAGAATGGCATCTCCCTTCCAGACAGCTCAAAGAAGAGAGAAGGAGGATCAAGTTCAGATGACAGAGAGAGAGTTCATGCATTGGTTGCTGGCACATCAAGCTCACCCAGTTTTATCATTAATTTTGGAGCTTCAAGACACATGGTTTCGACCAAGGAGGCATTCTCCTCACTTGACATGTCGAAAGGACCACCTATAGTACTGGGAGATGACTCTCTCACTGA